>JAMPIV010004719.1:0-236177 GCA_024509875.1 Oreohelix idahoensis
CTGATAAAATATGCATATTATGTTTAGAGATGTTTTCTACATGTAATAATGGGCAAGTGGCTCATTCACAAAAAAAAAAAAAACGAAGAAGAAGATGATGAGTACCCATGAAAACATTGGCTATTCTATGAAAGTGGATTGCCATTACCATAGGAATTAGAGATTTTGGACATTTCTTGGAATATTGCAGAGTACCTGGGAAATAGAATAAATAAGTACGCCAGAAAAAAAAAAAGATTTTTTTTTAGTACTTGCAGGCTTTTAATATGGAGCAAATAACAGTACAGTACAGAAAAGAGATAACACCCCTACCACATCCAAGAATGTAATCAACTATATTTTTGAATGAAATGTAATAGATTATGATAATCCAGCCAAGTTCTGCAAATAAGATAGTTTATTGTTCATTCCCCAGTGTTGCCACTCGTCACATTTTTTTTAGTGATGACCTTATGAGTGTTTTGCAGATTTTGTTGGGCAGTGTTGCCAATTTGTAAATTTGGTGAAAAATATTATGATGTGATGAATAAGTTACACTTTTTGAAGTTGATGTCCACTACTAGTTTTTTTTACATAGCAGACGACCTCATATAGACATAGGACCCCCAGTATAGGAATTAGATTAAATTTTTTGGAAATATTTTTGGACTTAGAAGAATTTTTTTTGAACTTAGAAATTTTTGGGGATGGATTTTTGTTATTGATAGTACTCAAATGTCTCCCTACGGGATACATTTGCGGAGCCCCGGGATCTATATGTGGCCGTGTACATAGTTGTTCCTTTGGAAACAGACTATATTCTTACAAGACAGAGGAAGCACAGACCACCCCATAATTTTATATTTTATGAGAAACAGAAAATAATAAATAGTGTCACATATTTAGGGTAGAGTCGCTTCTACACGCCATTTCTAATAATTGGGTGATTTCCCCTGACCAATCGGATAGCTCAGATTTACCCCGGGGAAAGTGGAACAACGACGCCATTTGGGCAGTAGAATGAAAGAGCGCAACTCAAGAGGTCGTATCTGGTCCAGCTCTACATATTTCTTAGTTTGAGAAAATCAAACTTCAACATTTCTTATAAAATGTGTATTTCAGGACATTGAGTGGTTATAATTTTCTTACTGGCGTAAGTAGTGACAATCGTTAAATATGTATTTTGAATAGAGCTCCCAACCCTAGTCGCAGCAGAACTAGGTTCGAGGATTTGAGTCAATTTGCAAAAACATAGTCTTACACCTCAAACCATGTAGAGTAGAAAATATTCTTGTGTTGGAAAGCATTTAACTCAAGGAATGCTTATGATTATAAAGAAATCAAGGACAAATCTGAGGAGATGGGTAAATGTCGTCGAACCTAAAATAAGACTGTAACTTAAAAGAAGGAACACGGTGGAATGAGAAGGTTCGCCATATTTGACAATTGAGTAGGCCTACGAGACAAGGATGCAAAAAAGGGATTTTTGCATCGATGAAAGCATCTGATGAGATGATAGAATTTTATTATACTTATTATTGTAAAAATGTTCTGAATTCCAGACTTTGTTGAAATTTTAAGTTTCATGCTGAAAGATATTAAAAGTTTTGCATGAAATCGAACGCTGTTGAAAAGGTGAATTACTACAGTTTTGAGATCTAGATAAGAAATCTATCCATTTCAATTAAATTCGCTACATCAACACCTAAGAGAAGAAAATCGAACCTGGTAACACAAATTTAAGAGAGAAATCTAAATCTCTGGTGATTAGGCCAGTTAAACATCTGCTCTCTGTAAAGTAAACTGAAAATACTGCATATACCGGCACTGCCACAGATAGATGCTGAGAATTTCAGATTGCAGATGCAAGCTGAGGAAAGAAAAGCTGCGGCTGAGGAGAGAAAACTTCAAATAGAAGAAAAAAAATTAGAAGCTGCTGCTGAAGAGAGAAAAGCTGCTGCTGCTGCTGCTGCTGAAGAGAGAAACGCTGCTGCTGCTGCTGCTGCTGAAGAAGAGAAAAAAGCTGCTGCTGAAGAGAGAAAAGCTCTGGCTGAAGAAAAAAGATTAGAAAAACAAGCTGATACTGCTGCTGAACTAAAGAAATTGCAGATGCAAGTGGAGGAAAGGAGATTTGATGCAGAACAGAAAAAATTAGAAGTTGCTGCAGAACAGAAGAAATTAGAAGTTGCTGCAGAACGGAAGAAATTAGAAGCTGCTGCAGAACAGAAAAAATTGGAAGCGGCTGCAGAACAGAAAAGATTAGATAGAGAAACTGAAGAGAGAAAAGCAATAAGAGAACATGAATTTGAGTTAGAGAAATTAAAATTGACAAGTATGAGTAATGTTAATCAGGCATCTAGTGGTAATGGTAAACCCTTTGTGTACAAGGTCAAGGTACCATCGTTCAACTCTGCCAGTGATGATATTGCATTCTGGCTTGATAGATTTGAACGTGCTTGTCGAGCTCATAATGTTGACAAATCACAGTATGTGAATCAGTTGTCTGAAAATCTAAAAGGGGAGTCTCTGAGTAAGTTATATTTCGTTGAAGAGGCCGACAAGGATAATTATGATGCTATTAGGGCAGCTTTGATAAAGAGATATCAGCTGTCAGAAGAAGGTTATCGTCTTTTGTTTAAAACAATGAGACCTGAGGTAGGTGTAGAATTCTCAGAATTCATCTCAAAAGCACGAATCACACTTTCACGATGGATTGAATTATCCAAAATAGAGAAAACATTGGATGGTCTTACGGATTTATTGCTAAGAGACAAGGTCATGTCTTCTGTAAATAAATCATTCCTAGAGTTCTTACATGAGCGTGAACCTAGTACATTAAAGCAAATGGAAGAATATTGTGACCAGTATGCCACGGCACACCCTGACATGATTCTTAGTAACTCTAACATTAAAGAGAGTATGCCAGTTGCTTCGGCAACAGAATATAATCAGAATTACTCACACAAATTCCAAGGAGCTAAAAATAAATTTGATAAAAAGGTTAATTGGAATAAGTATCAAAACCAAGATAACCACTCAAATCAGAGTTCTTCTTCGAGGAACCGGAATCGGGCTGATAGTCCTCGACACGCGAGGGGTACCCATAATTTTAGAAATTCTCGAAAAGGGAGTAGCTATAGGAACTACCCAAGTGCTTCATGGAAACAAAAAAACCAACATTACAGGGATACTCAGTATAATGAGCGTGATGATTATGATCATGAATATTATGATTCAAACCCAAATAGGGGTTATAACAGAGGAAATAATAATTATAGAGACAATTATAACCGAGGTAGATCACAACACAAAAGACATGGTAAATCTTATTACCAGGCTAACTCTGCACAACAGGAGTTCAACGACGCCGATAATCAGAATAATGATAAAAAAGACTCCAATAGTGTAGCAAATTCCGCTTTCGATTTTGCTAGAGCATCTCAGTGTTCGCAATGCAAAACATTATTCGATCCAACCACAGTTTCTACTTTAAGCTGCGGTCACCCGCTTCCCGCTCTCCATGCGTCAATCGCGCATAATGGAAGGGGTGCTCTTGTCTTCAATAGGGGCCTAATAGATGGTACTCCGGTATCAATTCTGTTCGATTCGGGGTGCACTACCATCGGAGTGAGGCAATCACTCGTAAATCCTTCTCGAGCTACAGGCAATGTAGTCAAATGTGTAACATTTGGTGGCACATTGGAGAAGTACTCCACTGCCATTATCAATATTGCTACGCCTTTCTTTACAGGAGAGGTGCAAGCATGTCTCTTGCCGAATCCGATCGCTGATCTTATCATCGGTCGCATTCATGGAGTGAAAGAATGCACTCCACAACAAATTTCTAATTGGGAAAATGTTAATATGCAATCTGCTAATGCAGTAATCACTAGGGCTCAAGCTCTTAATATGCCGCAATCTTCACATTCTGAAGATAATGATGCGCATATCGAAGATGATCCCTTGGAGATTTCCCATGATTCCTTTATAAAACAGCAGGAAGATGATCCTACTCTAAAGAAATTCTTTACTCTGGCAACAAAAGGTGATCCGAATAAGGATACAAATCGTAAATCTTGGATTACGATGAAGAATGGCGTACTTGTACGTATGGTACAAGACTCCGCTAAGTCCATTCATTCTCAGATCCTTGTGCCTAAAAATATGAGAGTTAAAATTTTACAGCACGCTCATGATTCGCAGTGTGCTGGACATATGGGTTTTTCCCGTACTAAAACTAGAGTTCTTGAATCTTTCTTTTGGCCTGCTGTGAATAAGGACATACGAATCTATTGTCGATCTTGTAAAGTATGTCAAGAGATTAAATCCAGAGGTCCACGCCAGGATGCACCTATTCAGGCTGCAGACATTCCCATTCGACCATTTCAAAAAATGGCGATAGACATCGTTGGTCCATTTAAGATAAAGTCTGCTAGAGGACACCAATTTATTTTGACGTGTGTTGACATGTGCACACGTTGGCCGGAGGCTGTCCCTCTAAAGATCATAACTACTGCTGATGTCGCAGATGCTCTTTGGTTAATATTTTCTCGTCTGGGATTTCCAGCAGAAATATTATCTGACCATGGTACCCAACTCATATCGGATACCATGTCTCAAGTAATGTCGACTCTTAAGATAGAGAGATCGCTGAGTAGTATTTATCATCCTATGTCCAATGGGATGGTGGAACGTCTGAATAGAACTCTCAAAAACCTACTAGGTAAGATAACAGAAGATCATCCTCAGGATTGGGATAGGGTTTTACCCGCGGCTCTCTTTGCATATAGAGAGGTCGCCAACGAACATACATGATTTTCTCCCTTTGAACTTGTATTTGGCGCGAAACCGCGAGGTCCTATGTCCTTACTTCATGATCTTATAACTGCTGATAATATTGTCGATGACACAAAATCCTCTTATGAATATGTCATCGCACTTAGACACAAGATTATTGAAGCATGCAAATTGGCAACTGCTTCTTCTGAATTTGCGAAACAGAAGGCAAGGGAATTTGCCAATAAAAAGAGATGCTTGCGACAACTTTGTCCAGGTGACAAAGCATTTGTCTTGCTACCTTGTAGGGAAAATAGACTTCTTATTTCTTGGAAAGGTCCGTACGATATAATATCAAAAGTTTCCGATGTTGACTATATCGTCTATATTGACGGGAAGCGTAAAACCTTCCACATCAACATGCTCACGGAATTCCATGAACGTCCAGATTATTTACAACCTGTTTTCCAGGCAACGGACGATTTTCCAGTCCAACATGGACAGTACTCATCTCTGTCAGTAATACAGGATGAGGAAACGAGTTTCTCGGATGTAAATCTACCTTTTCCAATGATTCCTCTTCACTCTAATGAATCATGGAAAGATGTTGCAATTTCTCCAGAATTATCTCCAGGAGAGCAGAAAAAAGTTTCTACTATGTTAGAACAATTTCAGGATGTCCTTACTGACATTCCTGGTCAAACTGATGTCATTCAACATGACATTATTCTTACTGACCATAGTCCTATAAGAGTCAGACCGTATCCTATCCCGATACATTTTCAAGCACAGGTAGAGAAAGAGTTGGATGAGATGATAGAGTTAAAAATTATTGAACCATCCACATCAGCATATTCTTCGCCGATGGTTATTGTACGAAAAAAAGACAATAACATACGTCTTTGCGTGGATTATCGCAAATTGAACCAAGTGACTAAATTTGATGCTGAACCTATGCCTTTACTAGAAGAGCTACTTACGAGACTATCGAATTCTCATTTCTTTACTAAACTCGATTTGTCTAAGGGATATTGGCAAGTTCCATTATCCGAACACGCCAAACCGTTTACTGCTTTTTCGACGCCTAGGGGTCTATTCCAATGGAATTTCATGCCTTTCGGTCTTATGAACGCCCCTGCAACATTCGTACGCATGATGCGTCGAATCATATCTCATCGCTCAGATGTCATTGCGTATCTTGATGACATCTGTCTTTTCAGTGATACTTGGAACGATCACTATAATGGGATAAATGAACTATTGTCTATCTTACGCGAGCATAACCTGACAGCGAAACCATCGAAAGCATGTATTGGTTTTAGCGAAATATCTTTCTTAGGACACCGTGTTGGTCATGGGTTCCTAAAAACAGAAGACCATAATACAAGTAAGATACTTAACATTTCTATTCCTAAGACTAAAAAGCAAGTGCGAAGTCTCTTAGGTCTAATACAATTTTATGGACGATTCATTCCGAATCTGTCCTCCATTATGTCACCTCTTTCTTCCTTGCTAAAGAAAGGGTCTCCTAATGTAGTCCATTGGACTCAAGAATGTCAAACCTCTTTGGATAAGGTTAAAACTATGTTTTCTACTTCACCTATCCTAGTATTGCCTTCTAAGGATAAGACATTTATTCTTCGTAGTGACGCTTCATCCACCGGGATTGGAGCAGCACTAATGCAAGAGTACTCTGGAACTCTGCATCCTGTGATGTATATTTCTCGAAAATTAAATGCCGCAGAGAAGAATTACTCGGTCCTAGACCGTGTATTATTGGCTATGGTTTGGTCAATCCTTAAACTGCAAAGATTTCTTCTTGGCACGCATTTCATTGTGGAAACTGACCAGAAAGCTCTTACTGCTATTCAGAGTAAAAATCTGAAGAGCGCGAGATCAACGCGATACGCGATTGCTCTGCAGCCATTTCATTTTTCGGTGCGAGCTATCCGTGGGTCAGAAAATGTGATGGCAGATATTTTGTCTAGATGCCCACATGATTCATAACTGTTATACAACTTTGATACAGTTGTTCCTATGTTGAAATGTGTACACATATGTAATATCATATATTGATTGTAACACTACTTAGCGGTTCATTGATGTTTATTCACCGCTGATCTTTCAATGTTTTTTCGTCTTTGATGATCAGGATGTTAAGATATCTTAGATGAAATTTATGTATAAACTAATGTAGAAATTGTGTCATAGCTAATATTGTAGTATGCGTTGGTGACACCTCTCTGGAAATATTTATACTTAGAGAAGTACTTTCTCTAAGGTCATAAAACTTATGCTTATCATCTGCGCATTGTTATTGGTGCGTTGTGAGCCTATTGTATGTTGCTCCTAGATGTATTTCAAAAAAAAAAAAATGTACCATTTTTTTTTCCTGAGGGGTGTGGTAATCTGTTGCGTGCATATTTTGACGCACATATTACAAAAATCGATATGGCTATTTAATATGGAAAAGATATAGACATTCATTCATTTGTGTATGAAAATGCTGTCTATGGTAAAGCTAGATAATTCATGATTGATTCACACTTTTGATTATAGGAGTTATCGTTCTTTATATTGATCCGGCGCATGGATATTGCTCTCATGTCCGTACTTATTTGTTAGGGCCAGAAAATAGATTAATTTGCTTATTATGTTTATGGCCTGAATTCATATGTATTACATATTATTAGTACAAGTAGAATCAGTCCTATATTGTATATTTTGGACGGGTAGGCAGGACTATATTCTTGTTATGCCGCTCTAGCGGAAGTATGAGTTGTCTTGACAAGTCGTGATGAGTTCCGATGTACCGTTTACAATGGCGGGTTACGCATTTTCAAGGGCTGGTACATTCTTAAGTAAAAATGATTTATGAAGTGGTTTTTCTTCTGTAGGAGATTGTGTCTCTACTAGAGTTTGTGTTAGAGACTCTCCTAATGTACGGTATCATGTATGATTCGGACTCCAGGTAATGCCAGACCCTATTTTTGATGATCTCATGTCGGTTAGACCTAGCTGGAATATTGTGCTTCGCAACGCTAGGGTCATGTTTGTATCGACGAAGATGACGGGCTTCCATACAGCAGTTATGTCTACGTGAAGTAACTGGATTACTGTAGAACTGTATGGAGAAACTTTAGGAAATTATTCATATGCATTTCAAATTAACTTTGGCTTATATATACCCTCCTGTGAGTGAGTGAGCGACAACTCAGGAAGGCGGCCATGTTACATTCCTGTCATCATATTTTGAATCACTGTCCAAAGAACGGGGCATGTATCCTACTATTCGGACAGTGGCAAGGAGATCTCAATTTTGATAGAAACCCCTTATCGTGGTTTCATAATATGATATAAACTATGAACATAAAGCAACTTTAGTTACTTACCGATCCGCCTTCACTGACGCGTTTAGTCAGATAGGGGATGCGGCCATAATGTATCATGACATTGGAAGCTATTGATGTACTACCCATTATTTATGAATGTGTCATGACTTGGGATCTACTACGTATGCCTGCAAATTGATGTGTCAACATATACCCATGATTTACTCGTTATGTCCCAGTGTGTGTGTCTAAATAAACTGTGTAAACAAAGATTCCAGCAGTCTGCATTGGTGCCTTGTAGACACAAGTGAATGAGTGCTTAGATTGGTCAGAACACGAACAGTCCACCATTCGCGTTAATCACACTCTACACTTCTACTCCATATATACACCATCCTGCGTCGGTTGAATTGACCAAGTTTAGGGCCTGCTATCCCTGGAGCCTTAGAGGGAAACTACTGCTTACAGTTGCCTTTGCCTTCCCTAACTCAGGACTAGGGTGAGTTACCCATTTACAGCTGGGTAGACTGGAGCATGCCTGATCTCAACAACTCTGTACACTACAATAGACATATACAGTAGTGGCACCACAAACAACATGCTACAGTGATTGATAGTGGAGCTTTACAAAAGAAAGAGAACACACCATACACCACACACTTTACACTGACACTTTACAATAACACCTATCTTATTGTATGGAAAAAGATTACTGCTGGAATTGCAGAGGCGTTGTAACCATTAGGGGAGAGGAATACTGGTATACATTGTCACCTCAAAATATAATGGTGAAATAGGTTGTCATAAAGAGCTGACCCTATTTGTTTGTTTGTATTGTGCCTGTAATTAATTGTAGAATATTATTGTATACTTGTTATAAAGAAGGACGCATAACCTTCTTATTTCAGGGTTTCTGGTACTGACATTAACGTAGTACCAAGCTCTTGGGAACTGATCGATTCCTGACACTGTTTGCATATTTCGGGGCACATACTGGCCGCCATTGCCTTTCAAGAAGTGTAACAGATTGTCCAGCGAGCATATGAAAAGATCTACCGGTGTTATCCTTCGAAGATAAGTGCCTGTTCGGCACCAGAAAGCTCAACCTCTAGTTTTAAAATAAAGACTGTGAATATTAAATAAAAATTCCACCTGTGTCAAATGAAAAGAAAATAAACAATAGGGTGTGATGTTAACCAACAACCTACCATTATATACCAGTATTAACCTAAGTTAGAAAACTACATCTACACACTTATATTATAATAACATTTGTATTATGGACAGAAGATCCATTGTGTTATGTAATTGATGTAAATAATTCTTTTGATTTCACTTTTGATTGTCAGTCCTGATTCAAAACAAACTAGAACCAGGACAATAAATTGTAAAAACTTAACGTTTACCCAAAATTCAACCACTGACTTACTTAAGATAGTCTTTTAAAGTGTAATTTGTATGTGATTGTCGTAGTACTGTTGTGTTGTGTTGGATAATAAAATAGTGGTTTATATGTTTAGTTGGTTAATGTACATTACACTACATATTCATAACCCTAGACATCAAACGTAGTCATCATACATTCTAGTCAAAGAATAATTCTGAATGAGATCATAAAGGTGGTAGCAGAAAGGTACCCTGTAAACTTACCATAATATTTGTTATATTCAGGGACCTTCACAGCTGACCTCATTCAGTACACTAAGAGTACATAACAACAACCTTTCTTAACATCAAATCCACCACAGATTATATATTTTTCATTTTGGATAAACAACCATTATTTTGTGAAATTTACAGTGTTTGTCTAATGACATCAATAAACTTTAATATAATTTTCTACTGAATTGCTGTTTGTGGAAATTTACGGTAATTTCTTTTGGATATACGTTGTTATGCTGAAACTGTTTTGCTGATCACCAAACTTAAAGGGAAGAACCTACCTGGGAAGAAGAAGAAAAATGAGTAAAGGTCAAGTATTACCATCTCTGGCAGAAGGCCAGTTAGCATTTGAACCACAACAACATATGAAGGATTAACTCTAATTGAATATAACAATCAATATAACTAATCGATACCCTAACCTGCCCTGCCACATAACATACTAATTGGAGCCGTGACCTGCCCTTTTTTCTTGGTGAAAGCAGACAGGCATAATCACTATAATGGATCCAGGTCAAGAACAACAGCAGCAACAACAACAAGCGTTGTATACACTACAGCAACAACAGCAGCAACAACAACATATTCGAAAATGGGAAAGAGACACTGTCATAACAAGAGCAGATTGGAGTAGTCTAAATAGAAGACACCATCATATAGCAGTAAGACATTTTGTTGGTCTCATAAAGAAAGGAATGACACTGCAAATAAATAACACCAACATTGGGAAGCAACAGAAGTGTCAGTTAACAACCGAGAATGGTTGGACAATGAATGTAGAACCGGTAGGAGGGTGGAGGAAGAATTATCAGATCATGTCACACTCTGATACCCATCAGTCCCCTATTCTTTGTCAGCTCTCACACCACATCCCACACCGCCCCGCATTCTTTGGTGACGAACAGCATTCTCAACTGCCTGGAGGATACCCACAACAGATGAGAACAAGACCGTACAGTCGATGGCAGACAACTAACTGGAGATACCAGCGCCCGCCAATCAGCACCAATCGAAGTACCAGATACATATATGTGAGCAACAATACATATTTCCGGAGAGAACCAGAGATCAACAATAAATATCGCCGGAGAGAACCAGTGAGCAACAATACATATTGCCAGAGAGAACCAGAGATCAACAATACATATTGCCGGAGAGAACCAGACATCAACAATAAATATAGCCGGAGAGAACCAGAGATCATAATAAATGGGTTTTATGCGCGGAAAGTGGGAAATGAATGTTTGTGCGATCTGGTTTTTTTTAATCCAATTGTTAAGTTGGAAAAGATCACACATGTGAAAAAAGTCGAAATAACAAAAAGTCGTGTGCAAAATGTCGAAAACAGAGAGACGTGTGCAGAAATTGTAACGTGTGGAAAAAAGAATGGGACGTGTGGAAAAAGGCGGGGAAAAAGACAGGAACAGTATAAAAAGGAGAGATGTGGGCGATAGGCAGTGATTTCAGGATTTATGATTCCAAGGATTCCATGATTTTAGACTAGAGGATTTTTTTTTAGATAGCGTTGGGTGAACTTCGTCTTTGAGGATATCAAGACAAGTTTTTTTTTGAGTAGACAATGTGTATATTATTCAGTTGGATTATATATTTTTCATTTTGGACAAACAACCATCATTTTGTGAAATTTACTGTGTGTCCAATGACATCAATAAACTTTAATATAATTTTCTACTGAATTGCTGTTTGTGGAAATTTACAGTAATTTCTTTTGGATATACGTTGTTATGCTGAAACTGTTTTGCTGATCACCAAACTCAAAGGGAAGAACCTACCTGGGAAGAAGAAGAAAAATGAGTAAAGGTCAAGTATTACCATCTCTGGCGGAAGGCCAGTTAGCACTTGAACCACAACAACATATACAAGATTAACTCTGACTAAATAAAATCAATATAACTACTAGTGCCGTATAACCTACACGGCCACATAACCTAACTAATTGATGCCGTGACCTGTGCACAAGTAACTGACGCTGGCGCATATTATAACTAATTGATGCCGTGACCTGCGCACAAGTAACTGACGCTGGCACAATATTTGAGGTTTATGTAGACAGATATTTGAGGTACCGTATATATAGACAGATATTTGAGGTATATGTAGACAGATATTTGAGGTATATGTAGACAGATATTTCAGGTACATGTAGACAGATATTTGAGGTATATGTGGACAGATATTTGAGGTATATGTAGACAGATATTTGAGGTATATGTAGACAGATATTTGAGCTATATGTAGACATACATTTGAGATATATGTAGACAGATATTTGAGGTATATGTGGACAGATATTTGAGGTATATGTAGACATATTTGAGGTATAGCAGATATTTGAGGTATATGTCGACAGACATTTGAGCTATATGTAGACGAATATTTGAGTTATATGTATGCAGGTATTTGAGTTACACGTTGACAGATATTCGAGTGACATGTAGACAGATATTTGAGTGACATGTGGACAGATATTTGATTGACATGTAGACATATATTTGAGTGACATGTAGATTGATATTTGAGTGACATGTAGGCAGATATTTGAGGTAAAACTGAAAGTAAGAAAATAGAACGATCGAATGACACAGTTATACGGAGAAATAGAACGAGAGAGGGAAAGAAGATCAAAGAACGTATGCCATGGAAACATCAATCCTCACTTACACCGCCATTTACACTTTCAACATTCACTTATATATCTGCGATCACACTCTTAATCTTCACTTACATCTCCATTTACACTTTCAATCATCACTTACATCTCCATTTACACGTTCAATCTTCTCTTATATCTCCATTTACACTGTCAATCTTTACTTACATTTCCATTTACACGTTCAATCTTCACTTATATCTCCATTTACACTTTCAATCTTCACTTACATCTCCATTTACGCTTTCAATTATCACTTACATCTCCATTTACACTTTCAATCATCACTTACATCTCCATTTACACTGCCAATGTTGATTTACATCATAATTTACATTTTCCATTTAGTACCATTGTGCCTTTCCATGCATGTATAAAAGCGACTAAGGAGTTTTGGGCATGGTTCCGGTTACCCCATCATGAAGAAATGTAAAACCACAAAAACTTCACCAAACACATGGATAGGTCAACTAAAGAAAATAAAACAAAGAGAAGGTTCTCTGGCAGGGTAGCGCATGAATCAACACAGAGAAAGCCTAAAGAAGTTTGTGTTGCTGACTAACCTTCTTTCTTCTAAGAGAACCTCCAGATTTGGTACCTGGAATGTTTGAACATTGAGGGAACAAGGGAAAACTCTATAGGTTGCAGCTGAAGTGAACGAACGAACGAACGAACTTTATTTTCAAATGGTTAAGAATATTACAAGGTCGATGTTCTGGGACTGTGTGAAACAATGTGGAAGCATGCAGACAGAAGGAAACAGAGGAAATGGTTCTATCCCCAGGACATGCCAAAGAAAGCTCACACTGTAATAAAGGTGTAACTCTAATGCTATCTAAAGAAGCACCGAGAGCACTCATTGAATGGGAAGCAGTGGGACCCAGAATCATAACAGCAACTTTCAAAGCAGGTAAAAAGAAAATAAGTGTAAACATGATCTAATGTTATGCACCAACCAATTATAAAGAAGTCTGAGAAAGAAGTATTTTACATCACAATTGTTATAGGTAACCTAAATACAAAGACAGGTACAGACAGTAGCGGCTTTAAAGAAATCATGGGAAAACATAAGCTATACACAATGAACGAAAGTTCGGAACTATTAACAAACTTCCGTGCTTCGGATCAACTGGATATTGGAGGAATCATGTTTCCACATAAGAATACATGAAGCAACGTGTGTACCACCAGATCATAGAACAGAAAATCAGATTGATCATATCTGCATAAACAAGTTTAGATCATTATTACATGCCGTAAAGGTATACAGTGGAGCAGATGTGGCATCAGATCACCATCTTCTGTTAGCCAAAATAAAGATAAAACTCAAGAGATATAAAACACTGCATAGCTACAGACAACAGTTTAATGTAGGATATCAAAGAAATCAAGAAACAAGAGACAAAATTACGGTCACAATATCCAACAAATACCACGTGCTCCAACAGCTGGAAGATAAAGTGAATACAGAAGACCACTGGCAGCACCTCAAAATGGTATGGAATGAGACAAGTGAAGGGGTGTACTGGGAAAAAGATAACACCGGTACAAAGCATGCATCACAACAGAAAACATCAATAAGATAACAGACAGGAACAACAAGAAAGCAGATTTAAACACAAGCAAAACCACAAGTTCTAAAGCCAAGGCTCAGGAAGTGTAGGCAGAAGCAAAGAAAGGGGTAAGAAGAAGTATCAAAAGAGACAAATGAAATATACTGAGACGTTGGCAAGAGAGGCAGCTGTAACCGGAATGATGATCACATTAGTAGTTTAGTAATTATCCTTTAAATAATTTCAGTGCGCAAGTTATTGATGACGTAATTTTCACATAGCCTCTTATCGACATTTTAAAATAAAGACTTCTAGACAGTTACAGGAAATGATACGAGACCTGAAAACCTCTAAACAGAATTTAAAATACCCTCGAATAAAAGCTTATACCATTCGCTATCATAGAAACGTGTGTAGAAACTTGTGACGTAAATATGACATCGACAAAACTAGTGGAATATCCATCTTAACTAATGGCTTCGCCAATGAAATAGTTCATCTCAAACATATCCGTATTGAGTGACAAATCAAAGCAACTTTCCCCCAAACAGTCTTAGGAACCAGTTTGTATATATTGACGCCCAAAACCCTTAGCAAAAGAGAGCCAAACAAGAGTCAAAGAAGAGTCAAAGAAGAGTAAAAGCCAGGAGCCAAAGCCAGGTCATTCTGGATAGTCCAAGAGCCTTAGGTTCCTAGCAGATTTGCTGACCGCCACTTTATATTGGCAAGAGAATAATGGCTAACCTGACCCCTAGCCCTATGACAACATATACTTCAGGTTGGTAAAAGGTCTCGACTTAGACTTACGCATAGTAGACAAGATGAAATAGATATACATAAGCTCATCAAAATGCACTAATGGATTTTATGAGATGATTTCGTATGAGGAAACGAATGTTAGTGAACTGAGAATAGGATCATCTTGTAATTTACCGCCATACATCTGAAAGAAACCAAAATAAACTTTTCATATACAACGTTGGACTTTGCTTAAAATGCTGTTGGAAGTTGTTGAGTTTGACTTGCACATTGTTTAGGAACTCTATAGGGAAAAAATGGACCGTACTGCCTTTTATATTATATTGTGATTACTTCCAACTATCAAAATCTGAATACGAACCTGGATCCCGTACCCTTTGATCAAGTTAAACAATACCTCTGGAGGATCATCCAGTTAACTCAAACTTGACACAGCAACCTTAAATATATTTATACTGTGAACTCGAACTGGTCAATTATAGGTTATGTAACTAAAAAGATAGAATACCGTCGGAATGCTTCCTTTGCTGTCCTTTAATTCCTTCAACGGAGAATAGCTCCTTAATTAACTGGTCACAATTAATACATTGGCACAATACCTGCTTCTTAGTTGGTGTGCCAATGTAACACGCATTCTCGCTATAACATATATACCTATCGAGCTATTCTGACCTGCTTTAATAATTTTCCGACGGATTATTCATTTATATAAAAAAAATGTTAAATTAAATGAAATAGAACCCCAAACCAGTTTTACCCCTAAAATACTATCTATGTGAATACGGGCACATAGTGTTTATTATGGTGCCTTAGGACCAGGATTTTGAATTGGAAGAAAAGGCAAGAAAAGAAACAACAACAAGAATCATTTTTTCTCACCTAAATCAGAACATGGAGAATTATGAAGATGAAATACTGAGACAACAAAATCAACAGGCTATGCAAATGCAACAAGCACAAATGGCTCCACAACAAGTACCGCTTCCGCCAGAGCAAGGAGATATAAATTTGATGGTGTTACAAAACATGACTGACACGTTACAACATGTAGATCAACATGCTAAATTTAGAACCATTAAAAACTTCATAACTCCATTTAGTGGTGACCCCATGAAATTTCGACAATGGATGGTGGATATGGATAAGTTTGCTTACCTTATTGACGCCACAACAGATTTGGAAAAAAAGACAATAGTGTTTTTATCATCGGAAGGATTGATAACTGATTTTGTGAGAAGAAGAGCGAAGGCCTACCCAAGTGAAACCTTTGAGGAATTGAAAAGAGTGCTAGTGTCACGATATTCTAACATAACGGACGCCGAGCACGCTTGGACACTTTTGAGAATGATAAGGCAAGAGAAAATGGAATCGGTGCAGATGTATGGCGACCGACTCTTAAACTTAGCTGAAGATGCTTTCGTGGGAGGTAGCATGCCAACAACCGAGCTCGAGAAACACTTAGTGGGAATTTTTGTCGATGGCCTCTATTCAGATTCTATGAAAATGCACATGTTAAGAAAAGATCCCCAGTCAATTACACTGGCCATCCAAATAGCAGCTAATGAGGAAAATGTCAAAAAAATATTTCAGCAGAGGATTGGAAGATTGCCATTGCTAAACCATGAATGCCAGCATCCTCAACCTGAACCATTCTACCAACGTACGCAAAATGAACCGCTATTTCAGCATCAACAATATGAACCATCGCCTCATCAACCTATGGAAGTAGACCATGCTAGACCTCGTTGGAATCGAAATCAAGAATATCACAGAAGATCAAATAACACACACAGAGAACTAAGACACTCCTTACCACAACCAAATGAAAGAGAGCATAAGATACACCATATAGAACCCTTGATGCAACCACCAACCTGCTACAACTGTGGATCCGTGGGTCATGGTTCAATGGCATGTAGAAAACCCCAGTACCAATCTATGAGTTCGAGAAACCACTACCTACCCTAAAACAATCACAACGGTGAATATCAACGCCAAGTCCACTATCCAGAAAACTACCCAAGAAGACCCCAACAAAATAGAAACAACTTTTCCCAAGCAACAAGAAGGTCGGGAAACGGGACGGCTCCAAAATTAGCAGAGATCAGATGTGACGGCCGAAAAAAGAGATCTCTAAATGAAAAAATGAAAGACAAACGAACAAGCAAATCTCAACATTTGTCCAGACCCCAGTTCATGTATAATAGAAATAGGAAAACAACAATTTAGAGCGTTAATAGACACAGGAGCAACTGTAAGTCTTATCCGGGAGAAGCTGTATTATCAAATTCAACACATGGCAAATTTTTCCAGAAGAACAGTACAAATGAAATCAGTAACAGGTCAAGCACTAAAAGCAGTGGGAACGGCTTATTTGACATTTAAAATGGGAAGAGAATTTCTACGCCATAACTTCATTATAACGAGAGGATTATCAAGAAACTTCATAATAGGAAGAGACTTCCTCATCACAAATAATGTGAGGATATACTTTGATTTAAAACAACTAAAAGTGAACAATACATATGTACCATTTCAGGACGATATCCATATCGCAACCCTGGTTCGAACTACGGCACCGGTTACTCTGAAACCGAATTCAGTAACTCTAACCAGGGCTAAAATAAAAAGATCTCCATACTTTGACATAGGACACGCTGTATACATATCACAAATTGAAAATGAAAGAAATAGAGGAGATCCACACATAGAAGTACAAGATGGCATCGTGGAAATAAATATACGAAGAGATTTTCCAATAATGGTACTAAATACGTCAGGTACAACCACCACTATTCCCAGAGGTACAGTAATAGCAAAGATCCAGACGGAAAGGAAAGATGTATTGACCAAACTATTCAAGGCCAAGAGCGTCTATCCAAAATCCCAGATAAACAAATTAAGATCTTCATCCCATCCCCCTCCTTACAAAACTCTAGATCCTATAGAGTCAACAAGAAGAAACATTCCAAATACAAGAGAGTCGAAAGAAAAAATGTCTCTGGACCGAAGGAGCACAAATAACAGAAAGAAATATGTAAAACCTGACTTGCTATTCGCTGACGATTTGGATAGAGAAATCATACAAGGAAGGTATGAAAGAAAAAATAAGTACCATACTTCATGGAACAGAGAGAATATTGTGGGAACAGTTACATCTTATGCATACCCAAGAAACCGGACATATTCAAGGAATCGCCAGTTCTATGATAAATTGCCAAGAGACTCGAAGAGTAGGTACACCGACGAACAGACACAGAAAAGAGAATACCGCTTTTGTCCACCAGAAAGGAAAATGACGAAAAAATTTCATTCAGATAGAACGAAAGAATTGCTAGCAACATTACAGACAACAGATGAACTAAAACCCAGACTTGAAAAATTCATAACGAAACATCAAGATGTATTTGCGTTATCTGACATGGAGTTAGAAAGGACTACAACCGTTACCATGGAAATAGAAACTACAACTGAAGAACCCATAACCCTCAAACCGTACCACACCCCACTAAAGAATCGAGGGATAGTGGAGAAAGCCATTAGCGACATGCTGGCAGCTGGGATAATTGAACGATCCAGATCATCATCGTCTTCACACATTGTGATAGTAACAAAGAAAGACGGTAGCTCTCGCTTTTGCTGTGACTACAGAGCGTTAAATAAAATCACCAAAACGATATCCTACCCTCCACCTAGAATTGATGATATTTTGGCCACCTTGGGTAACTCAGACTGGTATACCTCACTAGATGCACGCTCCGGATTCTGGACAATACCATTGTCTGAAGATGCAAAGAAGAAATCTACTTTCTGTACACACATGGGATCATATAGTTGGAATGTATTACCTTTTGGACTGAAAAATAGCCCGGCTACTTACGTAAGTTTAATGGATGAAGTGTTGCAAGGACTGAACTCATTTGCATCAGCATATATAGATGATGTCTTGATCCACACAAAGGGAACAATGGAAGAACACCTGAAACATGTCGAGACTGTTTTCGACAGAATGAGATTGCACAAAGTAAAGTTGAAACTCAGCAAATGCCGTTTCCTACAGAAGGAAATAAAATATTTGGGCTTTATTGTCAACTCCAACGGAATCAGACCGGACAGTGAAAAGATTGAAGCTATTCAAAAGATCCCTCCACCTACCACAGTACGTCAATTAAGAGGATTCTTTGGGTGTTGTGCGTATTATCGAAAGCACATTATCAATTTTTCTAAAGTAGCTGAACCATTACTGAAACTAACCAGGAAGTATGCCAAATTCCGCTGGACTGAAGATTGCCAAAAAGCATTTGAGTACCTGAAGACAGCCTTAACAACCGTACCTTTTCTAGCCCATCCAGACTTGAACAAGCCCATGATTATATACACGGACGCATCAAACACAGCAGTAGGCGCGTGCCTTGTACAAGACAGATCCCCAGACGAACCGCAAGTGATAAAAAATGTTCCAAACGAAAAAACGATAGCCTTCCTTTCCCACACATTAACCCGAACACAGAGGAGATGGACTACGACAGAGAAGGAAGCCTATGCAATCCATTACGCCCTCCAGAAATTCGATTTTTATATCCGTGGAACCCCGGTTATCATCAGAACAGATCACCAACCACTTGTAAGCTGGCTAACTAAGACTGCAGAGCAACCCAAGAAACTCCAGACCTGGGCGATTGTGGCGAGAGGTTTTATTTGGCTGTAGGATCAGTATAGTACTGAAAATTACAGAAATAGAATTTCTGCAGAAAATGGTGAAGTCCCAGTGTCTGAGAGGACTACTGGTATCACAAATTAGTTACGGCTGTGAATGTTCTGATCTCGAAACAATAGTAGAGAGGAGACCGACATAAAGTGCCACCTCCGCTGTGTAACTAACTGTGATATTAATAAACAAGGAAACAGATTTTACTTAACACTGATAAAATTGACAAGTCGTTCAAATACAATTTCCTTATTTTTATTTAGTATATACACTATCTACTCTTGTGCTGAAGGGTGAATGTTGAAAAAATGGAATGTAATGAATTTGTAAGTTTACATGTGATTTACAAATATTTATTTTATATATATATATAAATATTTTACACCAAGTTTTCCAATTATAGGAACAAAAAATTTATATCAGCTGTGCTGTTAATTAATTATAGTACATGGATCAGCTGTGCTGTTAATTAAGGATATAACACTTCTCAGCTATGCTATTAATTTTGTCTCTTGCTATGTTAATTCACGTTTTCTTCATTGACAGTTCTATGCTCACAATGCCGACAGAAATGGTACTAATGTGTACTCATCTCTCTTAAGTCTGTTCTTCTTTGTTTGGTTCACACCACCGGCAGAGTATCGTTCCTTTAGCCCACCCAAGACTGAGGGGGACCAAAGATGTAGAGTCTGGTCAACCTCTATGCTCCTGCGGAGTTCCAGGCAGCGGGATTGACTCGAACATACGACCTCAGGTTTTTAGGACACAATTAAACCTGTAACAAAGCAAAAATAGGGGCTAATTTCTGTCCTCAAGCCCACCTATTTCTAGTGTGAGTGAAATGAGCGTGTCTCCGATGTATGCATGTGGGATGAATGACAACATGGCTCAGTATGATTTAGCAATAGCGAGACAAGACAGGTGTCTACTTGCAAAACATTCTTTCTGATAAACTAATACATGGATACATTCAATAATATAGATTCAATACATGAATACATTTAATACATGAATACATCCCATAATATAAATCAATACATGAATAAATCCAATAATATGTACACCTAGGTGTGATACAACAATGTCCTTCCCCCTATACTATACCACGCCCTCTCTGACAAGTGCTATACTAGCTATAGGTAACATATATCCTAACAATATTGTTATGTTCTTATGATAGGAGTATATGCGACGAGGACTGTTTGGTGATATATCAGGTTGGAGTTATAGGAGACAATAGATTGGAGTTAGATGCGACAATAGATTGAGTCCTGACAAGGACTGTTTTGGTTATATTGCAGTTGGTCTTATCTGAGACAATAGATTGAGTTATAGGAGACAATAGATTGAGTTAGATGCGACAATAGATTGAGTCCTGACAAGGACTGTTTTGGTTATATTGCAGTTGGTCTTATCTGAGACAATAGATTGAAGTTATAGACTGACAATAGATTGAAGTATAGGAGACAATAGGTTGAAGTATGAGTCCTATTAGTCTTCGTCTATTCAATCATAATAGGAAATACAATCATTATACTTAATTCCCCCAAGATACAATCAGTAACCTGATAGGTAGTATAAATGACACACCACAAATACCAACGGTTATCGTAAAGATATTTACCCTCCTAAGATTTTAAACTGGCCAGGTTTTGACGCGACCTAGCGAAGTAGGTTGCAGGTCGATGCCCTCAGGTAAGTTATCAATCAAAGTGACAGCTTCTTCCTCTTCAGCTCTGGCGTCAAGTTTGGGATTGCGTAGTTAGCATAAAATCCGCTTGATTATATAGTCAGGTAACTACTTGAGGAAAGCTTTTGGTTGGTTCCTGGCGGAGCAAAATGATTGGTTTCCTCCGGTTTTGTACCTGGTCTCATACAGCCTAATTTTATTCAGTTTTCATCGGCCATCTTGCGTGAACAAGATGGCCGTTAATTTATTCTGTCTCAGAGACTGGTGAACGTTGATCGTTGAATGGTTGAAGCAAATCTGTATCTCGACATAGTGATTAACAAAGTAGTGGGATACACTTCGTTTCACGACATAGCCCCCTCCTTTCCTAACTGTGACTTGTCATAGCTGACGTGTAAACCCCTGCTGTGGTTAATCCTTTTGCGTCTGTCCTTCCAGAGTACTAGGGTGTCGACTTAAAAAATCAGCTCCTACATTGTCTCTTCCCGGAATGTAATTCACGGTAAAGGAATAAGGCGCCAGAAGCAGACTCCACCTTAATAATCTCGAATTTAGCTTTTTAGATGCAGCCAAGAATGTTAAAGGTTGGTGATCGCTTTGGACAATGAAGTGTGTCCCATACAGATAAGGTGAAAATTTGTTGATGGACCAAATTAGAGCTAAACATTCCTTCTCTATGGTCGAGTAGTTCAACTCAGCTGCATTCAGCTTCCTACTGGCGTAGGCGACTGGTAAAAGTTCCTCCGGCTGGGCTTTTGATTTCTGCAAGAGAGTTGCACCAATACCTATACTGCTAGCGTCCGTTCTTAATACAAATTCCTGTGTGATATCGGGTAGTGTAAGGATTGGTTTGCTGGTGAGTTTTGCTTTTAGCTCTGTGTAAGCTTTTTCACAATCAGCATTCCATTGGATTTTATCAGGCTGTCCCTTCTTCGTTAAGTTAGTTAATGGTGCACACAGAGAGTTAAAGTGGGGTATGTACTTCTGATAGAACCCACATAATGACACGAATGATCTCACATCTTTCTTCGTTTGAGGTCTGGGTGCCTTCTTTAACTTCTCTATATTCTTTGGGTCAGGAGACATATGACCTGTAGAAATAGTGTGACCTAAGAATTCCAACTTCTTACAACCGATATAGCACTTGGTTGGACGTGCAGTCAATCCAGTGGCTCTCAATCTGTCAAACAACATGGAGAGTGCTACTATATGCTCTTCAAATGTGTTTGTAGCAACAAGAATGTCATCCATAAAGTTAGTGATATGGGAATTTTGTAGAGGTTCCAACAATTTCCTCATCATTCTTGAAAAGATACTTGGAGCATTTTTCAGCCCAAAGGGTAGTACATTAAACTCGTAGTGTCCGTCCGATGTACTAAATGCCAGCATTTTCCTAACTTCTGGTTTCACTGGTATTTGGTAGTATCCCTTGCTTAGATCTACCTTCGATAAATACCTAGCCTTACTCAGTGTACAGAACAGCTGGTTGGTGTCAGGTAATGGGTCCACCTGAAATTCTGTGATCGCATAAAGCTTCTTGTAGTAAATACATAACCTGTGTTCACCACTAGGCTTCCTTAATAGCACCACACTTGAGCTATAGGGAGATTCAGACTTTGAAATAATTTTCTCTTTTAAGAGATAGTCAATCTCATCCTTGAGTGCTTGTGCTTGCTATTGTTCAGTCCATGTCCGCAGCAATGCTTCCAGTGGACTGTGTATGGGGACGGCAATACAACAACGTTGCCGGACCCACACTTATTTCTATTGTAAGGGGCAGTATACCGATGTGGGGCCTGTCTCCATCAACAATGGGGTACAGCCCTGGTTCCTACCTCCTTTGGTTAGGGTTTGTTTCTGCAGCTTTTTTAATACTGGTTGCTGACTAACCAAATTTTCCAAATGATCCAGGCCATGGTGTTCCGACAAATATCTAGTCGGGGTGGGATGTCTCTCGTCCCCTCTCTGTACAATACGGAGAGCTGCCATGGTTACTGGTGTAACAGTAGACTTGTGATTTCGTTTTCTCGTTATCACTGCTTCTACCTGTTGTTTTCTCTTGTGTATCTTCTTTGTGGGCCTACGTCCGCAACAATGCTTCCCTAGGTCCTGTAACTGGTCTACGCTTCTGAATGAGGTTACCTGGTTACATTCTGAACTGGATTTCATATACCGACTTATGTCTTCAATTATTCCTGGCCAGTAATATCGCAATGCTATATTTTGACCAGCGGCCCCTTTTCCTCTGTGGCCACTGCCTGATGTAGCATGCTCTTGCTCCATAATTTCCTCCCTATAGAATTTTGGCACTACCAGCTGTCCATGCCTTTTAGGTCCTTTTCCAGCTTGTCTGTAGAGTAGGCCATTTTCCATATAGTAGTCTCCTTTCTCTGGAGGGTTATGGGCCTTTGGCAATTTGCCAAAACAAGGCTTCAATGTGCTGTCTGCTGTTTGAGCCTTTTTCATCTTTGTACGATGAATGTTTGTTGGATCTCCCTCCTCCTTTTTGGTGCTCGACCTGGTATGGTTTGCTGCCATGACAACAGGTTTTATTGGGTCACCCAAAAAGACATATTTACATCCTATTACCAGCGGGTATATAGGATCATCACTTACTGCTGCTCTTATCACTCCTTCGACATAGCGAGTTCTCACATTGATCCTTGCTATGGGAAGTGTCATGGTGCCGGTTCCCTGCATTGCCCCTTGTATGTCCACTGTTTCTGTGGTAAGTTGGTCAGGGTGCACTAGGGTTGCACTCACGACTGAGTCGAATTCCAATCCGGAATCATATAAGCACTGAATTTTAGTGCCATTACATGTCACTTCCACACAGACAGGGGGATGGTGGAGGTCATTCTGACTAACTGCCAGTTCCTTAATTCCCTTGTTCCCTGTTGTGAGACACGCAGCGTAATAAGGAGGGTTTCTTCCTTCTGCAGTCCGCAGTATTGTGGTTACTCATTAGACAAGTTTTACACCACTTTCCTTCCTTCCGGTAAGGTGTCTTATCCGATCTTAGAGGGTTTTTGTCCTTTTGGTCAAATCTTTGTTTGTTCCTTGTGGTATGGTCATTTTGTTCATATTTGGTATAGTTTTGTGATGATTGGAAGTTTTCACTCTGCTTCTTCTTATTTCCTAATACTTCTGCCTGAGCTGCTTGATATCTCTCAGCAACAGTTACAATATCTCCCAATCTCTCTGCTCCTTGTTCCATGATAAACTTCCTCATTTCTTGAGGCATGGACTCTTTCACTTGCTCCATCATTATCATTTCTTTCAGATCCTGACACTTTCCTAAACTACTCCATTTTTCCAAATAGGTTTCCAATCTAGCAGAGAATTGGTGATAGTTTTCTCCGGGAAGAAGTTTAGCTGTTCGGAATTTCTTTCTATATGATTCTGAGTTCTTTTCATATCTCACAAGCAGTGCCTGCTTCAGGATTTCATAATCTTCCTGGTCATCTCTTGAGAGCTTCAAATACACATCGTAGGCAATACCTCTCAATCCCTGAGATAGTTTAAGACTCCATTTTTCTTTCACTAAGCCATAGGTAGTGGCTAGTCTTTCGTATCTATCCAGGTACGACTCGATTGCATCTTCTTTCTCAACAAATGGGTCCAGATGAAAATTCATGGCCCCACTTGAGGTGCTCTGGCTGGAGCTACTCTCAGAGTGAGGTGAGCTACCACCATTATTGCCAGTATTTGCCTGAATTTCAAGTTTTTTTAATCTCAACTGACGGTCTCGCTCTGCTTGTAATTTCCTTTCCTCAGCTTCAATTTTCTTTGCCTCATTTTCAGCCTCCCATTTCTTGGCTTCAATTTCCAGTCTTTTGTCTTCTCTCTGAGCTTCCAGTCTTTTGGCTTCTCTCTCAGCTTCCGCTTGCAACCGCCTTTCTTCAGCCTCTAATTTCTTTGCTTCTCTATCAGCCTCTAATTTCCTTGCTTCAGTCTCTAATTGCAACTTTCTTTCTTCCCTATCCATGTGTTTGTCCACTTCTGTTGTGACATACTGAGTGAGAGCATCACCTGTCATATTTAATTCCTTACCCATCTGCATGATCGCAGTCCTGAACTTCACTAGATCCGCCATGGCGTTACTTAGATAGGGTATGTATATCTACTATAACCCAATTATTGTAATTAAACTTAATTAATTCAACTGAACAAATAATTTCCGTGCAACTTTGTGAGCATCAACTATTTACTGAGTACTAAATGGTACTCCTCCTAAGAAAATAATTTTGTAAAAATCCTATGATTTTCTCAACAAAAAAAAAATTTATTTTCTTATGTTACGTATGGTTGGCACAAGTTAGAGTGTAGATAGATGAATAGACTAAGTATGGCTCAAGATATACAGAAATATCCCAGGAACGAGCCCCCAGTGTGGCGAGAGGTTTTATTTGGCTGTAGGATCAGTATAGTACTGAAAATTACAGAAATAGAATTTCTGCAGAAAATGGTGAAGTCCCAGTGTCTGAGAGGACTACTGGTATCACAAATTAGTTACGGCTGTGAATGTTCTGATCTCGAAACAATAGTAGAGAGGAGACCGACATAAAGTGCCACCTCCGCTGTGTAACTAACTGTGATATTAATAACCAAATAAACAGATTTTACTTAACACTGATAAAATTGACAAGTCGTTCAAATACAATTTCCTTATTTTTATTTAGTATATACACTATCTACTCTTGTGCTGAAGGGTGAATGTTGAAAAAATGGAATGTAATGAATTTGTAAGTTTACATGTGATTTACAAATATTTATTTTATATATATATATATATAAATATTTTACACCAAGTTTTCCAATTATAGGAACAAAAAAATTTATATCAGCTGTGCTGTTAATTAATTATAGTACATGGATCAGCTGTGCTGTTAATTAAGGATATAACACTTCTCAGCTATGCTATTAATTTTGTCTCTTGCTATGTTAATTCACGTTTTCTTCATTGACAGTTCTATGCTCACAATGCCGACAGAAATGGTACTAATGTGTACTCATCTCTCTTAAGTCTGTTCTTCTTTGTTTGGTTCACACCACCGGCAGAGTATCGTTCCTTTAGCCCACCCAAGACTGAGGGGGACCAAAGATGTAGAGTCTGGTCAACCTCTATGCTCCTGCGGAGTTCCAGGCAGCGGGATTGACTCGAACATACGACCTCAGGTTTTTTAGGACACAATTAAACCTGTAACAAAGCAAAAATAGGGGCTAATTTCTGTCCTCAAGCCCACCTATTTCTAGTGTGAGTGAAATGAGCGTGTCTCCGATGTATGCATGTGGGATGAATGACAACATGACTCAGTATGATTTAGCAATAGCGAGACAAGACAGGTGTCTACTTGCAAAACATTCTTTCTGATAAACTAATACATGGATACATTCAATAATATAGATTCAATACATGAATACATTTAATACATGAATACATCCCATAATATAAATCAATACATGAATAAATCCAATAATATGTACACCTAGGTGTGATACAACAATGTCCTTCCCCCTATACTATACCACGCCCTCTCTGACAAGTGCTATACTAGCTATAGGTAACATATATCCTAACAATATTGTTATGTTCTTATGATAGGAGTATATGCGACGAGGACTGTTTGGTGATATATCAGGTTGGAGTTATAGGAGACAATAGATTGGAGTTAGATGCGACAATAGATTGAGTCCTGACAAGGACTGTTTTGGTTATATTGCAGTTGGTCTTATCTGAGACAACAGATTGAGTTATAGGAGACAATAGATTGAGTTAGATGCGACAATAGATTGAGTCCTGACAAGGACTGTTTTGGTTATATTGCAGTTGGTCTTATCTGAGACAATAGATTGAAGTTATAGACTGACAATAGATTGAAGTATAGGAGACAATAGGTTGAAGTATGAGTCCTATTAGTCTTCGTCTATTCAATCATAATAGGAAATACAATCATTTTACTTAATTCCCCCAAGATACAATCAGTAACCTGATAGGTAGTATAAATGACACACCACAAATACCAACGGTTATCGTAAAGATATTTACCCTCCTAAGATTTTAAACTGGCCAGGTTTTGACGCGACTTAGCGAAGTAGGCTGCAGGTCGATGCCCTCAGGTAAGTTATCAATCAAAGTGACAGCTTCTTCCTCTTCAGCTCTGGCGTCAAGTTCGGGATTGCGTGGTTAGCATAAAATCCGCTTGATTATATAGTCAGGTAACTACTTGAGGAAAGCTTTTGGTTGGTTCCTGGCGGAGCAAAATGATTGGTTTCCTCCGGTTTTGTACCTGGTCTCATACAGCCTAATTTTATTCAGTTTTCATCGGCCATCTTGCGTGAACAAGATGGCCGTTAATTTATTCTGTCTCAGAGACTGGTGAACGTTGATCGTTGATTGGTTGAAGCAAATCTGTATCTCGACATAGTGATTAACAAAGTAGTGGGTTACACTTCGTTTCACGACAGCGATAAATCTCCAAAGTTACAATACAACCATTGAGTATATTCCTGGAAAATTGAATACGTGTGCTGATCTTTTGTCCCGAATTCCATATTCTGACACCAATGAACCAGACTCCCCACTCCTTGAATCTACATCGGACATCGACGATAACACAAAGGAAATGCATGCCATAGACTCTCAAAACTCAAGACAAAACGATGAAGAGGTGACAACCCAAGAACCTGAACTACAACATGGAACCACATTTGATTTACCATCAGACAACCAAGGAACAGAAACGTTTGAACAGAATATCGACTTTAAGAAAGAACAATTGAAAGATGAAAATTAGTTAAGATCATTACACAGGTTCGTACAAATCCAAAAGAGAAGAAAGACTACATCATCCTTTCGGAAGATAATATCTTGTATCATATTGGCTCTAGAGACAATGGTACTCTACAAAAATGTATACCCAAATCGCTAGTTCCAAAAGTATTACAACAGTTTCATGACGAAAACGGGCATTTTGGAAGAGACAAGACTCTAGATGTGATCCTAAAACGTTATTACTGGCCCACGATGATTAAAGATATCATAGAGTATGTTGGGACATGTAGGGTTTGCAAGTTAAGAAATATGAGAACTATTCGAGCCCCTATCCAAGAAATGTCTTATCCGCACTACCCAATGGAAATTATTAGCACAACGAAAGCTCATGTATCCCAGATGCGTCTTGACGACCACAGACCACTCACTGTCACGAAAAAACAAGCTGATAGACCCACGAGATTGTCTACCCTAGCGCAACCTCCCTCATCTTCCACTGATGATGAATTACCCAACTCAGATTCCTCCTCCCATGACTCCGATATCCCTTCACAGAATTTGGATACGTTCATCAAACGTATTAGAGATAACAGAGATTCATCTTCTAGTGAAAACAATATCCCTCTGCAGGAGCTAAGACAACGCCTTATTCAACGTCAAGAGAGAGGTCATGCGTCTTCCAGTAAAGAGAATATACCTTTGTGAGAATTACGACAACGTCCTATACAACAGAAAGAGAGCTTTCCAGACGTTACAAAATTTCGCAATCCTGAACCCACCGATCGACATGATTATCAATCATCTCAAATGGCTCCATTGTATGATGAAGAAACACCAGATATTCTTCACCCAGACACAGATTCGATGGCCAGTGCATCTAACTCTACTTTGTGCGGTATGGACGAATCAAGAATGACACCTGATAAACGGAAATACGAGCCTTCCTCTTCAGATTCCACCCCTCTAGCCAAACTACCGAGATTGCCGCAAGAGCACATTTTTATTAAACCTACAAAGCAAAGACGTCGTACAAATCCCCAACGCTTCTTACACGATGTCGACATGGTTAACGACGATACTTCACTCCCTACCCCTACGGTTAATATTTTACTAAATGTTTCACCTCGCATGGATAAATGCATGCTTTTGTCCCAAATGATGTCGTTATTAGCTAACAAGCTGTGACTGGAATTTCGAGGAAATGTTTCCACACTTCCTGCTCGTTGGACTTTACATAAACCTTTGCGTTGCTACGGAAACCTTATTACTTCGTGATTCAACTATATACGAATTTGCAAAGGAAGTATCTGACTCTTCGTCGTCAAGAACAATTAAAATCACGATTTGTATAAAATGACATTTCTGAATTGATGAAGCCAAATTCGGTAGTACCTCTATTGACTTACCACAAATCCCTCGTCTGGATTTATATCAAGTGAGGATGTCCATTAGCGACCTTCACGTCTTCTCTTTACTCCACCAGACGCCAGAGAGCAAACCGCCCGTTCATTGGGATGCCCTAGCGTTTCTATTCCGGACTACAACCGAGTTTTCTATGCTAGATTCTCAGTACAAACACTATCGAGTCACCAACAGATTATATGACACGTTGTGAATAAGTCGTGCCGGTTTTAATAGTACTTATTCCGCGGTACAAAATACATGTAAACAGATCAAACCCATAGTGTCTTGAACATTAGTATTCACACCTTAACGACTATACGTGACTTTACAGCGGGGTTGGATCGCTATTATCACATGACACGATTGAATAGCTTATATGATTGGACATTTTCAAATTTTCCGTTTATAGTTCAAGATTTTTTTTGACCAGTGTTATAGTTTTTCAATTCTTCAATTGCATTTGATCCTCCCAGCATCAGATGACACACATTAAGGATTTTCGCCGCATTGTGTTGAGTACCCTCATTTCCCCACATACGCGTTTCGATGATTAGTAATTTTGTTTGTTAAAATTTAAATTGTTGCGGACAGTTTTGATGTTTGGATGTCTTCATATAGATTGACCGGTATGCATACATTCACCTTATATCGACCGTGCGTTTTCATGATATCCCCTATGTTCCCTCTTATGTACTATAAAGATGTATACCATTGTTTTACTAGATTTGCAAGTTTGTTGGGTTATTAGTTGATAGAACTAGGAAAGTGTCTCTCTTTGAGATACATTTTTTGTAGCATGGGGACGTATATGTAACCGGAATGATGATCACATTAGTAGTTTAGTAATTATCCTTTAAATAATTTCAGTGCGCAAGTTATTGATGACGTAATTTTCACATAGCCTCTTATCGACATTTTAAAATAAAGACTTCTAGACAGTTACAGGAAATGATACGAGACCTGAAAACCTCTAAACAGAATTTAAAATACCCTCGAATAAAAGCTTATACCATTCGCTATCATAGAAACTTGTGTAGAAACTTGTGACGTAAATATGACATCGACAAAACTAGTGGAATATCCATCTTAACTAATGGCTTCGCCAATGAAATAGTTCATCTCAAACATATCCGTATTGACTGACAAATCAAAGTAACTTCCCCCCAAACAGTCTTAGGAACCAGTTTGTATATATTGACGGCCCAAAACCCTTAGCAAAAGAGAGCCAAACAAGAGTCTAAAAGAAGAGTAAAAGCCAGGAGCCAAAGCCAGGTCATTCTGGATAGTCCAAGAGCCTTAGGTTCCTAGCAGATTTGCTGACCGCCACTTTATATTGGCAAGAGAATAATGGCTAACCTGACCCCTAGCCCTATGACAACATATACTTCAGGTTGGTAAAAGGTCTCGACTTAGACTTACGCATAGTAGACAAGATGAAATAGATATACATAAGCTCATCAAAATGCACTAATGGATTTTATGAGATGATTTCGTATGAGGAAACGAATGTTAGTGAACTGAGAATAGGATCATCTTGTAATTTACCGCCATACATCTGAAAGAAGCTATAATAAACTTTTCATATACAACGTTGGACTTTGCTTAAAATGCTGTTGGAAGTTGTTGAGTTTGACTTGCACATTGTTTAGGAACTCTATAGGGAAAAAATGGACCGTACTGCCTTTTATATTATATTGTGATTACTTCCAACTATCAAAATCTGAATACGAACCTGGATCCCGTACCCTTTGATCAAGTTAAACAATACCTCTGGAGGATCATCCAGTTAACTCAAACTTGACACAGCAACCTTAAATATATTGATACCGCCAACTTAAATATATTTATACTGTGAACTCGAACTGGTCAATTATGTAACTAAAAAGATAGAATACCGTCGGAATGCTTCCTTTGCTGTCCTTTAATTCCTTCAACGGAGAATAGCTCCTTAATTAACTGGTCACAATTAATACATTGGCACAATACCTGCTTCTTAGTTGGTGTGCCAATGTAACACGCATTCTCGCTATAACATATATACCTATCGAGCTATTCTGACCTGCTTTAATAATTTTCCGACGGATTATTCATTTATATAAAAAAAATGTTAAATTAAATGAAATAGAACCCCAAACCAGTTTTACCCCTAAAATACTATCTATGTGAATACGGGCACAGCAGGGGGTGCGGCAGCCAAAGGAAATAAAATCCCCCAGACATCCAGCCCAGCACAAGAAGAGCTACAAGTCAACTGTGAGCGACCAAATAGGGAAGAAATAAAGAAAGCCATAAAGACATCACAATCACACACAAAGAAACAACATAAGCAAACACAAAGATAATAACTTAAATATAAACAAAACCATCAAATAACTAATGCAACGTTATGGCCAAGTGAAGAAAGAACGTGATATTTGATATCTGTTGCTGGAAGCCATCGTGAAAGTACATGTCCCTTCAGCTGTGATTTCTCTAACAATTTCTCTTACATAATGAGGTTACTAGCCTCAAGCATACACTCACACAAGACGTTCTCCACACTACGCCAGGGGGAACAGTGTGCATATTCCTTCCTTGCCGTCTCAGACAACTACACAGGTCATGACACGCAATTATTTCTCCCAAGTGTAAATTTGAAACAGATTCCAAAGTCGAATGTTAATTCGTCTCGCGCACCGTGTTTTTCTCAAGCTCCAATCGTCTGTAGGCTTTCCCCAGCCAAACCTCTACCTTCAAATGTCTTACTCCGCCGGTATTCAAGCCAGGCTCACCATGATCTCATCCAGTCACCGTGAGGTGATCATCACCACATTAAATCTAGCACCATAATCACTTGTCTAAATAAACAGCGCGTCGAGTGTCATTGTACAAGGGGGCGATTAATTCACCACGACACTGCAACCTGCCTAATGAATACTGGATTGAAACAATTACAGACGGCGGGAAATGGTGGATTAATATGGACTGGTAATTGCCCCAGCCCGTGAAACGGTTATCTCCAACAATAAAGTCAGCGTTCAGAGTGAGGCACGGGTAAATTAGTGTCTGATACAATAGGTTGACCCTAGAGACTTGTAAAACATGCTAGAATGTGTGTAGAAGAATTTAGTTAGTGTCCGGATCGTTAACTCTTGTCGTCAGTGGCAATATTTTCCTGTGAAGGTGTCTATTGATAAGGAGTCAGCATTTTCTAATTTATCTTGTAGCAGTTACGTCAGGAGCAGATTATGGATATACGATTTTCTGTTATAGAAACACAGACAGTGAGGTCACGTGTGGACCTAGATAAATGATTTTCAAACTGTCATTCTCGAAGCGTCTCCAAGTTGTTGTTGACATAATCATCACCGTCACAGTCGCCCTTTCCGTTTGCTGTGGAGCAAGCATGGGTTGTCCGTCCTTTCCGTTTGCTGTGGAGCGAGCATGGGTTGTCCGTCCTTTCCGTTTGCTGTGGAGCGAGTAGGGTTGCGGTGGGTGGTCTAGACCAGTGGTTCTCAGCGTGGATCATATGGCCTCCCCGGGGGTCGTGTCATAGATGGCCACAGTAAGATGATAAAGTACCTTGTTTCAGCTAACAGTGACTATGAAGAAGGCCACAGAGGTCAATGAGGCTCGGAAGGGTCATGAACAAAAAAAGGTTGAGAACCCTTGCTCTAGACCAATATCTAGCTCTGTGGGTTAACATTTGTTAGCTCTATGGGTGAACATTTATTAGCTCTGTGGGTAAACATTTGTTAGCTCTGTGGGTAAACATTTGTTAGCTCTGTGGGCGAACATTTGTTAGCTCTGTGGGTGAACATTTGTTAGCTCTGTGGGTGAACATTTATTAGCTCTGTGGGTGAACATTTATTAGCTCTGTGGGTGAACATTTGTTAGCTCTGTGGGTAAACATTTGTTACCTCTGTGGGCGAACATTTGTTAGCTCTGTGGGTGAACATTTGTTAGCTCTGTGGGTGAACATTTGTTAGCTCTGTGGGTGAACATTTGTTAGCTTTGTGGGTGAACATTTATTAGCTCTGGGTGAACATTTGTTAGCTCTGTGGGTGAACATTTGTTAGCTCTGTGGGTGAACATTTGTTAGCTCTGTGGGTGAACATTTGTTAGCGCTGTGAGTGAACATTGGTTAGCTCTGTGGGTGAACATTTATTAGCTCTGTGGGTGAACATTTGTTAGCTCTGTGGGTGAACATTTGTTAGCTCTGGCTGAACATTTGTTAGCTCTGTGGGTGAACATTTGTTAGCTCTGTGGGTGAACATTTGTTAGCGCTGTGGGTGAACATTTGTTAGCTCTGTGGGTGAACATTTGTTAGCTTTGTGGGTGAACATTTGTTAGCTCTGTGGGTGAACATTTGTTAGCTCTGTTGGTGAACATTTGTTAGCTCTGTGGGTGAACATTTGTTAGCTCTTTGGGTAAAGTAGTGGTCGCTGGCAGACCAGGGTGGGTGGTTCTTCTTTAACAAGAATAAACATGAGAACACTGGTTGGAAATTACAGTTTAAAAATACATTTTTGTTAAGTTGAATTTAAATTTCAAATAATTTAAATGTTTCAGAATGATTATTTTTTAAGTCCATACAATTTAGATTGAAATTTAAAAAACTGCTTTGTTAAGAAGTTACAATACACAAGGGGTTTAAACTCACACCATGCATGATAATAGCGCAAACTGTTTCAGCTGATAGGGTTCCGTCTTTCTTCATAGATGTCTCTGTGTGGTGTGGGTGTGTGTGCGTGCATGTTGTTTGCTGATCGAAGAATTGATCATGATTAACTAACTAACGTAGGCACACATATAAAAACGTTCCAGTAGAAAATGACCATTTAAACATTTGTAGCAGACGACTTGTTGCTGTCTTGGTTGTATTTAGTTATACACGTGTAGCAGACGACTTGTTGCTGTCTTGGTTGTATTTAGTTATACACGTGTGGCAGACGACTTGTTGCTGTCTTGGTTGTATTTAGTTATACACGTGTAACAGACGACTTGTTGCTGTCTTGGTTGTATTTAGTTATACACGTGTAGCAGACGACTTGTTGCTGTCTTGGTTGTATTTAGTTATACACGTCTTAGCAGACGACTTGTTGCTGTCTTGGTTGTATTTAGTTATACACGTCTTAGCAGACGACTTGTTGCTGTCTTGGTTGTATTTAGTTATACACGTATAACAGACGACTTGTTGCTGTCTTGGTTGTATTTAGCTATACACGTATAACAGACGACTTGTTGCTGTCTTGGTTGTATTTAGCTATACACGTGTAGCAGACGACTTGTTGCTGTCTTGGTTGTATTTAGCTATACACGTATAACAGACGACTTGTTGCTGTCTTGGTTGTATTTAGCTATACACGTGTAGCAGACGACTTGTTGCTGTCTTGGTTGTATTTAGCTATACACGTATAACAGACGACTTGTTGCTGTCTTGGTTGTATTTAGCTATACACGTGTAGCAGACGACTTGTTTCTGTCTTGGTTGTATTTAGTTATACACGTGTAGCAGACGACTTGTTGCTGTCTTGGTTCTATTTAGTTATACACGTGTAGCAGACGACTTGTTGCTGTCTTGGTTGTATTTAGTTATATTCGTGTCTACATCTTCAGCCTATAGCTCCCTATGAAGCATAGGCGTTCAACAAACGTCTGCCAGGTCTTCCTGCCACGTGCCATCAGCTCTTTCCATATCTTCTTCATCCCCTTCATCTTATGTCACCAGTTCTCTTCTCCGTGTGTTCTTTGTTCTTCCTCTTCCTCTCTTACACTGGGGGATTCCAGAAATACGCCTGCCGTGTAATGTTATCAACAAGTTTCCCCACTTTGGGCCCTATCCATCGTCACAGTCTGGTTCTCATGTCCTATTCCTTTGGCACTTGTTTGATTCTTATCATCAGTTCCACAGTAGTGATCTAGTCATACCACTTCAGTCCTTGTGTTCTTGCTATAAGTCCACAGAAGTGATCTAGTCATACCACTTCAGTCCTTGTGTCCTTGCTGTGACAGTGCCATAGTCATCTCGCCTGTTTTTCCACCGCCATTTTGTCGTTATGTGGCAGCCATCTTTGTTTACATCTAAAAATAGCTACCTTAGTTGTGCCAATACGGATAGCAGCCAATCAGAGAAGAGAATCGTCCAGGCTAGCGCGGCAGTTGAAAATTCTTTATTCATTCTGGTCGCCGTCGGAGAGAGAGAACAAGCTTTGAGAGCTGAAGTCTAGTTCAAGAACATGCCTAGGACTTAAAGTCTATGAACACTGTCTGGGTGTTAGGTAGTATTAAATGTTGATCTGTATAAGGCTTTGTGTTGCTTGAGTTGCTAAGTCTGCTGCTGAGACGGTTGCAAGCAACCAGTAATTGCAACCCCTGTCAAACGATCCTTTATAAATTTTCTTAGTGCACGGGTCTTGGGTGTGGACACCTAGCCCCTGTCACAGGATCGACAGACAGCACACAGTGAAGCAACTCTTCATCAGAGTAGCAACAGCCGAAACAGTAGAACACCCAGTTCAGTGCAAGGCAAGGGACGGTATCATCTAGTTTGTCAATATTTCTAGTCAACTCTACTAGCAACAAGATGGCGGCACACAATACACGTGCTGCTAGTAGATTGGATAACGAAGATGTGGATGACCCTGTAGTGGGACTGGATGGTCAACCAGAACGAGTACGGTGCATCATGGTACCTACTCACAAGAAAGTGCGGTGCTTTGGGGAGCGCACTGGTCCTACGGCCGAAGAATATGTCAGAGAGGTGAGAGCTGCCTGGAGAGTAGGGATGATGAGTAAAGAGGACCAGGCAGATGTTATTCTTGACAGTGTGACCCCAAGTGTCCGCAGGGAGCTGAGGATTCAGGCTAATGACGATGACCCAGAAGCAATGCTACATTCCATTCTTAGGGTGTATGGGGAGCATCGAAGCATTGCAGAGCTAATGGCCACGTTTTACTCTACCCGGCAAGGTTCAAGGGAGTCTCTTTGGGAATTTTCCCATCGCATTCACGAGGTGTTTGAAAGTGTTGTAAGAGCACAAAAACAGAACAATGTCACTCCTTTGGAGCCATCCTTCCTTCGGGACCAGTTTGCTGCTTGTCTTAGAGATGATCTACTAAGAAAGCTTGCAAAGGAAACGATCATCAAAGAGCCTACAGCATCGTTCACGTCGGTGAGGGACTATGCCCTACGGTTTTTAGAGACTGAACCCACTTCTGGGGCTGGTGTTGCCAGTGTCAAAGCAGCTTCTGGAGCTGGTGTTGCCAGTGTCGAAGCAGCAAATACGGTGACGGTACCAGATGCACATGTATTAAACGCAGAAGTGGAGCGGTTGAGAGCACAGGTGGCTCAATTAGAGGCTAAAAAGGATGCGATGACTCAGGAGGAGGGGAGACGTACCAGGACAGTTCGTTGTTTTAGATGCAGAGAACTAGGTCACGTACAGAATCGATGTCCACAGGCATTAAACTAGACCCCTCTGCGGCTGGGAGTCAGGTTACAGAAGGGGAGCAGAATGACTCAAAGATAAAGATGGTTGGTGGTCGACCAGAGTGTGAGGTACTTATTGCAGGGAAGAAAGTCAAAGGCGGCCAGGAATATAAGGGTAGCAGGAGGCGACCCAGGGCACAGAGGAAGCCTAGGAAAATAAGATGCTTCAACTGTGGAGACTTTTCAAACCACATGGCAGCCAAGTGTCCCCAGGACCCGCTTCCTAAGCGATGTTTTCATTGTAAGTCCCCAGGCCATTTGATATCGGTTTGTCCATCAAAGAGCGCTCTCTCTAGGCGTACCAACACCTCTAGATTGCCGTCACAGTGCAAGTCAAGAGATGGCCGTGGCAACTGTCACCCTAAGGGCGCCAAGAAAAGTGGTCGACATTTAGAGGAGAAGACTCATCTAAAACACGTTGAAGGACACGTTTCCAGGCTACGAGGGGCGCACGTAAGAGCAGAGACACCGTTACAGAATTGTGCAGCAGTCCGGAAAGAGAGATGTGACAAGTTGCCGTGTTCTATTCCCCTACAAGTGGGAGAATTGGTAAAGAAGAAAATGCACAACGCTGAGAGATCCAAAATTCGTGATATGTGGTCAGAAGAGGAGTACATTGTTGTTCGTGCTCCCACAATGACAGGAGGTCCATATATCATCCAACGAACAGATAGAGCGAGTCCGAGCATTAGAGTTACTGGCAACGAACTGAGACGAAGTGAAGACAAAGATGATTCCCCAGATTTGGTAGATACGACACTAGGCCTACCTGAAGCGCCTAGCTTAGTGCAGTTGTCGGGACGACAACAAAATTAGGCGGAGAATATGTGACAGTGCCATAGTCATCTCGCCTGTTTTTCCACCGCCATTTTGTCGTTATGTGGCAGCCATCTGTGTTTACATCTAAAAATAGCTACCTTAGTTATGCCGATACGGATAGCAGCCAATCAGAGAAGAGAATCGTCCAGGCTAGCGCGGCAGTTGAAAATTCTTTATTCATTCTGGTCGCCGTCGGAGAGAGAGAACAAGCTTTGAGAGCTGAAGTCTAGTTTAAGAACATGCCTAGGACTTAAAGTCTATGAACACTGTCTGGGTGTTCGGTAGTATTAAATGTTGATCTGTATAAGGCTTTGTGTTGCTTGAATTGCTAAGTCTGCTGCTGAGAGGGTTGCAAGCAACCAATAATTGCAACCCCTGTCAAACGATCCTTTATAAATGTTCTTAGTGCACGGGTCTTGGGTGTGGACACATTGGTATAAGTCCACAGTAGTGATCTAGTCATACCACTTCAGTCCTTGTGTTCTTGCTATAAGTCCACAGTAGTGATCTTGTCATACAATTTCAACCCTATTCTACGCAAGTATCCATTTACCAAAGTCTGTAGCTTTTTAGTTATTATTTTTGTTGTTGTCCATGTTTCACAACCATACAATAAGAATGACTTGACATTTGAGTTGAAGATTCTAATGTTTAAGATGGACTGGATTTCTTTTTGGTTTCCAAATATTCCCCAATGTAAGCTACTCTAGCCTTTTGTATTCTTATATTGATTTCCTTGCCTGTCCCTCCCACTGTGTCTATATTGCCGTCAAGATACGTATATCTGTGTGATCCTAGATCTTATGGTGGGTCTGTTTTCAAGTTCAGTCTTTTTTTAAAAAAATAGCTTCCTGCATGTATTCTTGTTATCCTTCTCTTCTCCCGTGTATTTTGAGATCACGTGATGTGAGTTCTAATCAAGTATTTTCATTTTGTCTTGAATCAGATTGCATTTATGTGACACAACTGCTATTTCGTCGGCAAAATCTAAATCTTCAAGCTGTTTAGTCAGAGTCTACTTGATTCCACTTCTGTTGACTGAGGTCAACGTTTTCATAACCCAATTTATAGTCAATAGAAAGAGAAAAGGTGACTCGTGACATCCTTGTTGCATTATTATTCCTATCACACACGTTTCCACCTTGAAGAGCTCTGCATGTCATCTTCATCAATTTTCTTTATTAAGTTAATATATATGGGGGTGGGGGCTCAGAATACCTCATTAATATCAAATCATCAATTTCTTCCTACAATCAAGTTTCTGGGGTTACAGAACTAGGACGGGGTTACATAACTAGGACGGGGTTACAGAACTAGGACGGGGTTACAGAACTAGGACGGGGTTACAGAACTAGGACGGGGTTTTAGAACTAGGACGGGGGTTCCAGAACAAGGTCAAGGGTGTCCATAACCAGAATAAATGTGCCAGGGATGTTACTTTTTTACTAATTGATCTGAAAGCAAAACATTTGGCTGCTCGACAACAGTCGTCTAATTACTGCCCGTGTCAACATGGAAATGTAGGTATTAATAGGCTGAGAAGATGGCACACCCTACTTACAGTCCTGGTACTGCCCCAGATGATTGTCACCTCTTAGTACCGGTGCATATAGAAGAAGTGATTTCTGAGCGACAATGACCTTAATTCTACAGGTTCAGGTGTAACTGTCGATCACGAATACCTTGATAAGCAGTAATTTTTGGTTGTTGATCGAATCAAAAGTCCTTTTTACATTCTTTATTCACTTACTTAGTCGTTCCCCTTCTACCGTGAGGTGTAGAGGTTTGGAAGAGAGAGCGCCAGACCATTCTATCAGCTGTCTTCTTCCTGGCCTGGTTCCATTCTAGTCCTCGGTCCTCCAAAGATTGTCTAATGTTGTCCTCCCAGCGGACTCTGGGTCGTCCTGGAGGTCTGGATCCCTGGCTCTTTGTTTCCCATGCTTGTCGTGGTAGCCGATCTTCTCCCATTCTGCAGACATGGCCAAACCATCTTAGTTGGGACTGTTCTATTTGGGTCTGCAGCGGATGGGATTTTAGGCCTTGACGGATCGTCTGGTTGCGGACCATGTCTCTTCTTGTTACTTCAACCACTTTCCTCAGATACCTCATTTCTGAGGTTTGGATCTGGCTTTTGTGGGCTGTAGTCAGTGCCCACGACTCGCATCCATATGTCAAGACTGGGACATAGGTGGAGCGGTATACAGCCATCTTCGTTTTCTTACCAACCTCTTTCTTGCTGAGGAATCCACGATTTATGGCCTGAAAAAGTCTCCCAGCCGCTGCTTTTCGAGTGGCCAACTCTTCTTTGATGCCTCCCTTTCGGTCTATAATAGCTCCGAGATATTTAAAGTGGTCGACCTGCTCCAGGACCTGTTCTCCCAACTTAATCTGATGTTTTCTTTCTTCTCGTGATATCACCATGGATTTTGTTTTAGAGCTGCTTATGACCATCCCTCTCTTCTCCAGCTCTTCCTTCCAGACTTGCAGGTTGGATTGGAGATGTGCCTCTGATTTAGCAATCAGGGCAACATCATCAGCAAATGCCAACTCCGAAATATAGACCTGTCTCATCTTCCAGTACCCCACTGAATACTTTCTTGTTCTCTCCTTACATGCCTTGATGACATCGTCCATAAGGAGTATGAAGAGGTAAGGTGATAGGACATCACCTTGTCTTACACCAGTGGTGGTCCTGAACTCTTCTGACTTATGGTTTGCTGTCCTCACATAATTTCTGCAAGACTTGTAGAAGCTCTGTATAGCATGAATCAGAGGTGCTGGAATATTCTTCCTTGCCAAACAGTCCCAAAGTTTGCTCCAGGGGACCCTGTCAAACGCCTTTTCCAGATCTATGAAACAAAGATGGATCTCACTCTTATACTCAAGGGCCTTTTCACTCAGCTGTCTGAGTGTGAAGATTAGGTCTTGAGTACTTCGGTTTGCTCGGAATCCGCACTGGACCTCATCCAATTGTGGCTCAGCTAGGCGTCGGAGTCTCTGCTCTAGGATTCTAGAGTAGATTTTACCAGGGACACTGAGAAAGGATATGCCTCTATGGTTTCCACATTGTCGATTGTCACCCTTTTTGAAAATTGGTGTTATGATGGCAATCTCCCAATCCTTTGGTATGGTCTTGTTGCACCATGCTGCCTGTAGGACCTTTAAGAGTAATAGGTCGCCTGATGCTCCCATGTACTTAACCATTTCTGGTGTTATACTATCATGCCCTGCTGCTTTGCCCATCTTGATTTTCTCTAGTGCTGCCCTCAGTTCTTCCATCTTTATGTCATCTTCACCATCATTGGTTTTCTCTTCTGTGCTAGTGGTTATCATTTCTGATGCTTCACCATGCTCACCATCCAGGAGTTCTGAGAAATATTCTTTCCATCTTTCCATTACTTCCTTCGGGGCAGTAAGCAATTTGCCTTGCTTGTCCTTTATAAATTTGAGAGGGCATTGTTTTTCTTTCCTCATGTTCTTTAGGGTCTTATAGAACAATTTCTGGTTTTCTTGTGCATCTTTTTCTAGCTTTTCTCCAAATTCTTCCCAGGACTTCTGTTTTGCTGCTAGCACTTTGTTCTTTGCTTCTGTTCTGAGTGTCACATATTCTCTATATTTTTCCATTTGTCCTGTTGTGTTTTTAGCTCCTAAGTATTGTTTCCATGCCATTTTCTTCTCTCTTATTTTCTCTTTGACTTCCTCTGTCCACCAAGGTGTCCTCTTTCTCTGGTTCCCAAGTCGGACTTCACCGCATGCTTCTGCAGCAGCTGTCTTTATGATATCCTTGAATTTATTCCAGAGGGTTTCCAAGTCATCAGGTCGTTCTTCTGTGTAGCTCACTGCTGTAGCAATAAGCCCCTGATATCTGGTCTTAATTTCTGGCTCTCTCAGCTTGTAGGTCCTAATGCTCATTTCTCCTGCTCGTTTACTTGGTTTCTTGCGTGATGTTGGGCAGTTCCTAGGCTGAGCAACTCTTTCAGTTGTTCGTTTGATTGTTAGCAGGTAGTGATCACTTCCAATCTCTGGCCCCCTCCAGACTCTTGCATCTCGGACATATCTGAATGAGCTTCTCCGAACAATGGCATAGTCGATCACTGACTTCTCATTCTTGGTTGGTTCACATCTAGTGTATGCATGTATGCGCTTATGGGGGAACTTTGTGTTTGTTGTGGCGAGAGGTTTTATTTGGCTGTAGGATCAGTATAGTACTGAAAATTACAGAAATAGAATTTCTGCAGAAAATGGTGAAGTCCCAGTGTCGGAGAGAACTACTGGTATCACAAATTAGTTACGGCTGTGAATGTTCTGATCTCGAAACAATAGTAGAGAGGAGACCGACATAAAGTGCCACCTCCGCTGTGTAACTAACTGTGATATTAATAAACAAGGAAACAGATTTTACTTAACACTGATAAAATTGACAAGTCGTTCAAATACAATTTCCTTATTTTTATTTAGTATATACACTATCTACTCTTGTGCTGAAGGGTGAATGTTGAAAAAATGGAATGTAATGAATTTGTAAGTTTACATGTGATTTACAAATATTTATTTTATATATATATATATAAATATTTTACACCAAGTTTTCCAATTATAGGAACAAAAAATTTATATCAGCTGTGCTGTTAATTAATTATAGTACATGGATCAGCTGTGCTGTTAATTAAGGATATAACACTTCTCAGCTATGCTATTAATTTTGTCTCTTGCTATGTTAATTCACGTTTTCTTCATTGACAGTTCTATGCTCACAATGCCGACAGAAATGGTACTAATGTGTACTCATCTCTCTTAAGTCTGTTCTTCTTTGTTTGGTTCACACCACCGGCAGAGTATCGTTCCTTTAGCCCACCCAAGACTGAGGGGGACCAAAGATGTAGAGTCTGGTCAACCTCTATGCTCCTGCGGAGTTCCAGGCAGCGGGATTGACTCGAACATACGACCTCAGGTTTTTAGGACACAATTAAACCTGTAACAAAGCAAAAATAGGGGCTACTTTCTGTCCTCAAGCCCACCTATTTCTAGTGTGAGTGAAATGAGCGTGTCTCCGATGTATGCATGTGGGATGAATGACAACATGGCTCAGTATGATTTAGCAATAGCGAGACGAAGACAGGTGTCTACTTGCAAAACATTCTTTCTGATAAACTAATACATGGATACATTCAATAATATAGATTCAATACATGAATACATTTAATACATGAATACATCCCATAATATAAATCAATACATGAATAAATCCAATAATATGTACACCTAGGTGTGATACAACAATGTCCTTCCCCCTATACTATACCACGCCCTCTCTGACAAGTGGTAACATATATCCTAACAATATTGTTATGTTCTTATGATAGGAGTATATGCGACGAGGACTGTTTGGTGATATATCAGGTTGGAGTTATAGGAGACAATAGATTGGAGTTAGATGCGACAATAGATTGAGTCCTGACAAGGACTGTTTTGGTTATATTGCAGTTGGTCTTATCTGAGACAATAGATTGAGTTATAGAAGACAATAGATTGAGTTAGATGCGACAATAGATTGAAGTATGAGTCCTATTAGTCTTCGTCTATTCAATCATAATAGGAAATACAATCATTATACTTAATTTCCCCAAGATACAATCAGCAACCTGATAGGTAGTATAAATGACACACAACAAATACCAACGGTTATCGTGAATATATTTACCCTCCTAAGATTTTTAACTGGCCAGGTTTTGACGCGACTTAGCGAAGTAGGTTGCAGGTCGATGCCCTCAGGTAAGTTGTAAATCAAAGTGACAGCTTCTTCCTCTTCAGCTCTGGCGTCAAGTTCGGGATTGCGTGGTTAGCATAAAATCCGCTTGATTATATAGTCAGGTAACTACTTGAGGAAAGCTTTCGGTTGGTTCCTGGCGGAGCAAAATGATTGGTTTCCTCCGGTTTTGTACCTGGTCTCATACAGCCTAATTTTATTCAGTTTTCATCGGCCATCTTGCGTGAACAAGATGGCCGTTAATTTATTCTGTCTCAGAGACTGGTGAACGTTGATCGTTGATTGGTTGAAGCAAATCTGTATCTCGACATAGTGATTAACAAAGTAGTGGGTTACACTTCGTTTCACGACATTTGTAATGATCAGATTCTGCTCACTGCAGAATCTAAGGAGTCGCTTTCCATTGTCATTGAGAGTATCTTCTCCATATCTTCCGATAACTCCACCCCATCTAGCATGGTCATTTCCAATTCTGGCATTAAAATCTCCGAGCATAATAACTTCATCTAGGCAGTCATCCACTGTCCTTTGAAGCAGCTCGAAGAATTCCTCCTTGACCTCTGCTCTCTCATCCTCATTTGGCCCATACACTATGACCAGGTTGACTATGGTTTCTCCTTCTTTTAGTTTTACAACCATAATGCGCTCTGAGACAAAGTTCCATCACTTGATATTATCTTTTTGATTTTGGGCCACAATGCAACCCACGCCCCCTTTAGCTCTTTCAGATATGGGTACACCACTGTAGAGCAACGTGTTGCCATCGAGATCCATGACTCCTTGTCCTTTTTTCTTCGTTTCCGTTATAGCCAGGATTTCTAGTTTTGCTTTCCTCATCTCTTCCACCAGCACCTCTTCCTTCCCATTTATACTTCTTGTGTTCCAAGTTCCATAAGTCGTAGTCCGTAGTCCGTTCCAGTTCGTCGCCTTTAGAATCAGTCCGGTTTTCTCTCTTGTAGTTCGCGTAATCATGATTTAAAGCAAACAGGTGATTGGCCTGTTGTGCCTTTGCATGGTGGAGGGGCTGCCTCCTTACGGCCTCCATGCAGGCCGCCCTCCTCCTTTTTCATCCGGGCTTGGGACCGGCATAGGCGGAGATATTCTTTATTCACACAATAAATAATTTTCTTGATCAACCTGGAACCGCCCCTGCACAATTTCACTTTTCGTTGCTTAATGTTTCTGCAGACAACAACATAAGCTCGTCACCATCGTTAACATAATTCTAACTACAACAGCAACAAACACATACATAATTCAATTGTCGACCCACCGAGCACATTCACACACACACACAAAAACGAGTACGTACACGTTGCACACACACACACACACACATACATTAAACAGGGCCAACCAATTGTGGGCTGACTGATCTGGGCCCCCGGCAATAAGTGATATTGGCCCCTAACCGTCCTGCGACTGACTCACACACATCAAATACACAAATACTCACTCACACATCAAATACACAAATACTCACTCACTCATCAAATACACAAATACTCACACACACACCAAATACACAAATACTTACACATCAAATACACAAATACTCACACACATCAAATACACAAAAATTCATGCACACACATCAAATGGCCTACACAAATACTCACTCACACATGAAATACACAAATATTCACGCACGCACACATCAAATATACAAATACTCACTCAGACATCATATACTCACGCACACGTATCAAAAACGCCTACCCAAATACTCATTCACACATGAAATACACAAATATTCACGCACACACAACAAATACATAAATATTCACGCACACACATCAAATACACAAATACTCACGCACACACATCAAATAAGCCTACACAAATACTCACGCACACACATAAAATCGGTCTACACAAATACTCACTCATCATCAAATACATAAATAATCACGCTCACACATCAAATACACAAATGCTCACGCACACATATCAAACAGGCATACAGAAATACTCATGCACACACATCAAATACACAAATACTCGCGCACACTCATCAAATAGGCCTACAAAAATTTTCACGCACACATATCAAATACACAAGGACTCACGCACACACATCAAATACTCACGCACGCACATCAAATATACAAATACTCACGCACACACAACAAATATTCACTCACACACATCAAATACTCAACACACACATCACATACACAAAAACATGTACTCGCGCACGTACAAACATCAAATTCATACATACACACACACACACGTACGATGAGCTCTGGTACATATGCAGTTTACCCCACATCCAAACTGGCTCTTCTATTTTCACCTTTGACCTCAGAAATTAGTCACGCGAGTGGGAGGAAAGAGAAACGTATCCGCCATATTGACATGCTCATAAAGCACGTCAACGCTAGTAGATGGGGCGCGGCCAAAGGCGGCAGCAACACCCCGTAGGCGTGGTCAGAATGGTAATTGTCAAGTGGAACAATTGCTGTAGATTGGCATCTCTTGTTAGCGTGTATAGAAGTTGAGCAATAGGTGAGGTAATAAGTGACAGACAGTAAGCCGAGCAGTAATGCGTATGAGAGAAGAAATAAAGAATATTGTCATAGAATATCATGTTCTTGTTATTTAGATCAAAGAGTCTGTTTATCCAGACTTGTTGTTTTCATATCTTTGTCTGTAACTGTGTCACTGAGATGTGCCTGGACTTGTCCAATAACACATAATTCAGCATGGCACGGCAAACGATGGACGCTTGACTTGTAGTGTCTACTCTTGTCTATCGATTGTTAGTCTCTTTAGTTCCGCGTCAGGTAGGCCTACATTTTTTCAGTATTTTCTATGTTGGTCTATGTTCTTTTCTGTATCCCCTGTCTTATTTCATAAATCATACATATAAATGGGCATGTTAGAGGCAATCGTAAGACATAAAGGTAGGTAGGTAGGTACGACGAACGAACGAACTTTATTTTAGAATTGGGCGCGCAGGCCCGTCTAACATTCTGCCCTTCCACTCTCATATATCTTGCATACTATATCCTTTCATGCCCACATGTTACTTTAAGCATTAATTTAAAGGCATGCACCATTATAAAGCTAATATAACAGCATACATTTACAGTATGCAATCATAATCAAAATTAAGTTTTTGTTTTTGTTCAAACAAACAAGAAAGTTATTTAAAAAAAAGACAGCAGTAAAATAAAATAAATAAAATTAATTAATTAAAAATTAAAAGAAACAAAACAAATGCACAGTATTCGTATAATAAATCAATAATTCGAACATAATCAGATTAGGGTGGCATGGAATCAAAACTCCTGAAATATTTGAACCGTCTGCTGCTGAATGAGGTTTAGTTTGGTTTAGTTTGGACTATCTTCATTGCACACAGACAACTCCATCAGTGCTCCGATCTCCTCCCTTAGATCACACAAGGAAGATCTCAGCACAGTGCATGAACTCCGTATCACCGGCGAGAATCCCAATGTGTGTATATAGGAATCACACATTCTGTAAATATTTTTGTGGTGGGTAGGTTTCTAATGTATGGCCTTATGACCTACTCTTTCCGATTTCCAACTGCCATGGGATTTTTAACGTGCGCAACTTGCACACGGGACGTCCTATTTCTTCGCTCTTACCCGAGAAGGCTAGGCATCCGATCTCACTACCATGGAGACCGGGAGGAGAGGGGGGAGGAGAGGGGGAGGGGGGAATTGGCATCATAAGGACCACCGTATGACGTCATTAGGACCACCGTATGACGTCATTAGGACCACTGGTTCTAAAAATAATTTCCATAAATTATACTCCTTCAACTGGGAATCGAACCCGGTACCTCTAGAATTCGAAGCGGAAGCCATACCTCTTAGCCACTCTGACCCCTTTGATTGAGGTAAGACTGTAGGTAGGTAGGTAGGTAGGTAGGTAGGTAGGTAGGCAGGCAGGCAGGCAGGCAGGCAGAAAGAAAGAAAGAAAGAAAGAAAGAACTGTATTTTCAAAATGTTGAGAATTGGGCACGCAGGCCCGTCTGACATTCTGCGCATCCTTCAATTCCAAAGATGAGCAGCAGAGTACGCTAAGCTTTTCTTTGAACATTGGCCACAGATATGCTGGAGCAAAATGTGACAGGATTTTTTGAACAAATTTAGCTTTGTTAAACAGAAGGCGCTTTCTTAAGGGTAGTATTTGGAGATTTTTATATAGACATAATGTCTAACTGAGTTAGGCAGTTGTCAGAGACCAGACGCACTGCACGCTTTTGTAGTGAATGGAGTCTCTTTGTGTTGTACATTGAGCAACCATCCCAGATTGTGGACAATAGTCAAAGTTTGCTTGTATGTGAGATATATAGAACAATTTACGTGCATCTTCATCTAGGAAATGTTTGATTTTAGCTAACTGGTAAACTTTCTGTGCCGTTTGTTTGGTCAGTGCATGTCCATGTGAGTTCCAATTTAGATGCTGGTCAACGACTATACCTAGAGTTTTATGTTCATTAACGTTTCCAATTAGTGAGGTACCAATGTAGATTTGAAGTGTTGTTTTCTCTGAGTTTTGTAATTTGTGTCTAGTTGTCTAAAACAAGCATTTTGTTTTAATGATATTTATTAGCATGCGATTTCCGTTGCTCCAGTTAATCAGATTATCTGTATCTTTTTGTAATGAAAGTTCGAGTGTTTTACAACTTTTATCACACTTGTAAACAGTACAGTCGTCTGCAAATAGGTCACAGGAGGAGTGCTTGATGTGTAGTGGAAGGTCATTAATGTATATGGTAAAAAGTAGAGGACCAAGTATAGAACCCTGAGGAACGCCTGTATTTATTACTTCTGGGCTAGAATAGGAGTTATTGTAAGAAACTACATGTTTTCTGTCTGACAGGAATGATTTAATTATTGTCACCAGTTGAAAGTTTGCTTTTGATGTTTCTAGTTTTCTAATTAAAATAGCGTGATCTGTCATTTCAAATGCTCTTTTTAAAGTCTACAAAGACTGCCCCACACATGTTATCGTTGTTAATATTTAGGTGCCAGTCGTCTATCATCTTAGTTAGAGCAGTGTGACATGAATGTTTAGGTCTAAACCCCGACTGACTGTTGTCTTAGATTTTTGATAGGTGATTTAGATAGATTCTGGTCCCGTCTGAATAGAACTGACAAGGTGGCAACTCAGTGAGAGATAAGGTAAAGAAATAGATTTCACGCGTGAAATGGTGAAAAGGTAGAGTCTGTCCCTGGATTGAGAAGATACTCTAGTCCAGCCTATCTCTACGAATGAAATTTGTTTATCAGACAGTTTACCTTTCTGTATATATTACCATATACACTATAACCACTCACATACACACACAGATAAGTGACGACAATTTGACACATAAACGTGAAACTATATTAATGGAGTAGGGATATTGGGCCGAGCTGACCAACACAGGTAATAAAGTTTTTATGTTAAGTTTATTTATCATAAAGAAAACTTCACAACATTTAGTATCAAATATTAAAATATAAAAATCATAGATTACAGAATTAGTAAAGAAATAGACACATAAGTGCAATTCCCTCTGTTGAGACAAGATTCCGTTAGAAGAAGTTATTAACCCCCAAAAGGTCAAAAGATTAGCACTATGGCATAGGATTTGACTATACTGTAAAGAACAGAGTTTCTAATTAATCTATCCTGAAAAAATGAACAGTATTAGCAAACATAAGAAGAAAAAACAAAGTGAGTATAATGATTATACAAATGGAAGAATTATTCACTCCTGCTTTCTCTCGCTTTGACAAACATGTGGCCACATTTCAATCTCGCTTACCTAATTGCTGATTTACAACGTCTGGAACAGAACTCCTTGGTACATGCACAAATCCAGTGTTGGGTTTTTGGCAAAACAAGCCCCAGTTCCTCAAATTTACTGATTGATCCTCTTATTTTGGGGAACGCTTGCTTTGTTACTGTTTATTGTTCATGTCACAGCAATTAGTCCAGGTAGGAAAATACTTAAGAGATCTAATGTTCACAGTGTACAGTAGCTTGTAACTCTGAATAGTTAAAGAGAATGTCAGGTATGTAAATCTCTCTGGATAAATCCTTGCCACAACACAGTGGTCGGTGGTCAGGTAGTGTTAAATTTTGATAACTTCGTCACAGCGGGCAGAATGTAAATGAAAAATGGAAAAAAGAAAGCTGGGTAGCTATATGTCCAGTTAAATTTTTATTTCTTATAGTCTTTTAATGGTACTCTCTCTCTCTCTCTCTCTCTCTCTTTCTGTGTGAAACAAGGGGGCCAAATAGGTCAACCTCGAAGACCCGGTATTTTATATAAAAATGTTTTTGGTACTGTTGGACTTAGACCGGTTCTCTCCGATTAGACCGCTGGTAGGTTTTGGGTTGTGACCCGTACTAGATTTTAGGAAGAAAATACATAACATTTAATCACAATATCAGTATATATCCTAACCCGCGTAACGGTATAATTTATTATTATACACTCGGTTATTAACTTTAATTAGAAACCACAAGGGTATATCTTATTTTATCGTTCTTATTAACCCGTGAAATAAGCTCTAGTCATTTATAAAATTACTCATAATGAATTAGAAATAAATATATATTTTGTCAGTACTCATTATGAATAGTGCATTTACTAGTCAATTAAAATATCTCTTACTGGTTAATAGCAATTAATTAAATTTTCGTTACAGCTGGAAGAATTAGCTATATATATTTTTTAATCTGCTAGCCAATTAACACAATAAATTCTAGTGAAATATAATGACGAACTTTAACAATTAAATCACTCGAAAAATGCTAGTATAATATTTACCGCAACACAGAAATATGAAGCTATCTCCAATCGAAAAACTAAGTAATCCACTTTAACAATGGTCTAGAAATCGAAGCTAGATGTTCCGAAAATTCTGTGGCGACTAGATAAATGATTTTAAAAGCTGGGATATATATATATATATATATATATATATATATATATATATATATATATATATATATATATATATATATATATATATATATATATATATATATATATATATATATATATATATATATATATATATATATATATATATATATATATATATATATATATATACACACACTCATATACACACACACACACACACACACACATATATATATATATATATATATATATATATATATATATATATATATATATATATATATATATATATATATATATATATATATATATATGAAATTGGTAGAAATTCGCTATCTCTTGGGGGATCTAACGTCTTAGCCCAGATTTTGGGAATATCTGCAGTCGATTCGTTAATCAAAGCTTTATTTCACGCCTTTTGCCGACCGCAGACCCTTCGCTAGCGAACGGACTAGCTTTTGATCTAGCGTCTCTCACTGTCGCTAATTATCTTCCGAACAAACGGATGTGGTGGGGGAGGGTAACTGTGGTTATCTCCCCTTTCGTCAGATTAATTCCCCATGACTAATGTAACTACCGAAAGTACGTCTTTTGACTTATCGCCCTTGATTTTTCTTCATTCGCTTATCTCCCCCTTTTCTCTCGCTACTTGCATCATAGTCTGGCCTGTCACTATTACAACGGTTGCCCAATCGCTGGCGTGATAATACAGTTAACGGCTCTGGACTAGCTAATAGGTCTGTTTGTAAACATTCCTAGTGTGTATAAGACATTGAGAAAAGAAAAAAAATAGGCGTGGCTACAATTATGAGTTTGACAGATATAGAAGTACGAAGGTTCTGCGTTAACAAACGTGCATACTAATAAGAAAGCAACGTGGAAGCCAGGTGGGAGCAAACACGTGTTGATACATGTAATCTATTTACATAACTCTGTCACAGTTCGTTCCCGCTTGAAGATATGAAACCCTTTCATGTCTACATTATGGAAATAGGGTTACCTATATCCGTAGCTTCCGGGTGACTGTTTTCTTCACTCTCATCTTCCTCCTCCTTCGTTGCCCAATTCCTGCTCATAAAGTCTGCTCCAACGTTTTCTTTCCCTGGAATGTATTCTACTTTAAAGGAATACACGCTTAGCAACAACGCCCAGCACACTATCCTCGCATTGAATTCCTTATTCGCACCAAGAAACGCGAGCGGAGCATGATCCGTCTGCACCGTGAATGATACTCCGTACAGATATTCATGGTGTCTCCTTATACCATGAACCAGTGCCAGACATTCTCCCTCCACTGTGGAATAGTTCCGCTCTGCTTTATTCAATTTACGACTGCCGTATACCACTGGGAAAAGCCGGTTCAGATCATCGTCGCCTGCTTGAAGCAGAGTTGACCCGATGCGTCGACCCGTAATATAAAGGGTTTGGTAATGTCAGGTAATCGTAAAATTGGATATTCAGACAGCTGTTCCTTGAGCGTGACGTATGCGTCTTCGTACTTAGAATCGCTGATAATTCTCTCAGGTCGCCCCTTCTTTGTAAGGTCAGTAAGGGGTGCAGTCAAAACCCACTGAAGTTTTTGATAAATTTCTAGTAATAAGCACACAGTTATAGGAACGAACGTGTTTCTCTCTTCGTTCTTGGCATTTTCGCTGCACTTATTTTCTCTACGTTCTAAGCAACTGGCCACATAGAACCGTGAGAAATGGTATACCCCAGGAAGTCAAGCTTTTCGAAGCCGATTAAACATTTGCTAGGTCTAGCTGTGAGACCAGTTTCCTGTAGTCTCATGAGGAGCATAGCAACCGTAGCAATGTGTTCTTCGTAGGTATCCGTTGCAACTAGTATATCGTCCATGAAATTGTGGATATGCAGACTGTGCAATGGTTCTAAAAGCTTTTTCATCATCCTTGTGAACACTCCTGGTGCGTTGTGTAACCCGAATGCCATCACGTTGAACGCATGGTGTCCTTCACTGGTGCTGAAAGCTAGCAAAGGCTTAGTTTCCTTCTTGACTGGTATTTGATAATAACTTTTACTCAGGTCAATCTTGGAGAAAATCCGTGCCTTGCTTAGCTTGCTAAACAGCTCAGAAGCGCTCTGAAGAGGTTCCGGCTGGAATTCCGTTACTGTGTTCAGTAGACGGTAATCGATGCACAGCCGAACTTCCTTATTGGGCTTCTGCAACAGCACTACGCTCGCACTATAAGGAGATGTAGCCTCACTAATAATTCCTGCTTTACGTAGCTTGTCTATCTCTTCTCGTAGCGTATCAGTTTTAGCATACGGAATAGGGTAAACTTTGGTTCGAACAGGTGTCTCGTTTGTACGTTTCATCTCGAACTCTACGAGATGTGTTCGCCCAGGTATGTCCGTTAAAACTGCTGTGTACTGCTTCAGTAGCGCCCTCGTTTCTGTCTGTTGTGCTACAGAGAGAGTGTCACCGAATTTTACAACTTTGAAAGATTCCGTTTGTTGCAATGGATATTCCATGCAACTATCGTCATCTTCATCATCTTCGGTAGCTATGGTGACCGCCAGGAGATGTTCGGAGGACGGCACCGGTCTTTCCAAGTATTTCTTTAACAGATTTACATGGTAGACCTTCTCCTTTCCTTTAATAGAGATCTTGCTAGTTCTTGAGATCTTTTTCAGGACGGTAAACGGCCCTTGCCATCCGATGCGTAGTTTGTTGCTTCCGGTTGGCAGTAACAACAAAACTTTCTCCCCTGGTTGTAGTTCTCTCTCTTTCGCTGCTTTATTGTATCGTTTAGCGTGCTTTGCGCGTGCTCGCTTAAGGTTGGTCGTTGCTAGATCCCATCCTAGTTGTAACCTTTCCTTTAATTCCGATATATATTTACTGGCTGAGACGACTGTCACATCAGCCTTCTGGTCTGTCAGGGACCTAAGTAAGGCTTTTAGCGGCCCCTTTATAGGTCTGCCGAATAAAAGTGTAGCTGGTGGAAATCCTGTAGAGGCCTGGGGAACTTCCCTGTAGGCAAATAAGGCTGCAGGAATGAAAAGGTCCCAATCTGCAAGTTTCTCTTGTCCCACCTTACGTAACATCATGGTGAGGCTTCCGTTAACACGTTCTACTAACCCACTTCCGGCCGGATTATAAGGGCTTGTGTAGATGTGCTAGTTCCTCAAGATCTTAACGATCGCCTCCATCAACAGGGTACGGAATTTGGGATCCGTTATCCGTCAAAACTTGTTGAGGGAATCCCAACCGTGTAAATATCTGCACTAGGGCTTCTGCGACATGCTTGGAATCCGTGCATGTTAGCGGTATAGCTTCGCCCCACAAAGTGCATGTGTCGTCTAAGGTCAGGACAAACCTGTGCCTTCTTTTAGTCCTTTCTAAGGGTCCTAAATGTCGATTACAACCCGTTCAAATGGTGTCCCCACTATTGGCATTTCATCAGTTGGAACTGGGGGTGTCCAATGCTCGCGTGCCACCCGTTGGCACTTGAAGCAGGATTTCACGTACCTGATAATATCAGAGTTCATTCCTGGCCACCAATAGTGAGTCGATATTCGCTGATTTGTGGCTGTTTTGTCCCATATGTTTGCTAAAGGGAAGAGAGTGCCCCATTTCTAAGATTTGGTCTCTGTGCTGCGTCGGTACTAGGAGCTGGTTATGCCCTTGATCAGGGTTGCCCGTTCTACGATAAAGTACGCCATCCTTAGAAAAAATGTCCCCGTTGTGTCTTGGGTCCTTGGCCATGGGCAGATTCCTAAAGCAGGGCTCCAAGGTAGGGTCCTTTTGTTGCGCCTCTTTTGTTTCCTTAGGTAGCAAATTTGGTGCAGGCTCCCGTTCCTTCTTGGTTTGCCCTCTTGTGGTTACTGCTGCCATAATTGGCTCTTTCGGTCTCCCAATAAACACATATCTACAGCCAAGTATGACTGGGTAGATCGGGTCATCCATAATAGCCACTTTGATCACACATCTGACAAAATCATAGTATATTTCCACCAATGTGATGAGAAGCGTCATGGGTGCATCTCCTTTGAAAACTCCACATAATTTGACGGTGTCTTCTGTCTCTTGACCAGGTTTGACCAAATGCCTTGCGACAATAGAATCAAAAGATAAACCTGTGTCAAACAAACAATATGTTGAAGTCCCGTTCAAAATAACAGTTCCTCTCGTTGAGGGCCTCTCCCCCCTCAGGTTGAGAATCACTGACATAAATTCTTCCTTGCGAGGCTGTTTGCAAGCATCAGATGCGATTAGATCCGGTGTGCTTACCCTGATCAGATGTCCCGTACGCAGAGGTTTTCCCTTTGTCACCCTGTCCTTTCTGGCCACGCTGCCATGTAGACCGGTTGGGTTGATCAGAATTTTTGTTGTTGGTGGGGTACTTGTTTTTATAATTTTAGATTTTTCTGGAGGGGAATTCTGGGGTACAGTTTCTCTGGGGTTATGGTGGTGAGAAGAATGGGAAGACCGTTCTAGATTATTTTTCCGAGAAGGTTCCTCTGTTGGTTTGCATTTTGCTCCTGGCAGTTCGGCCAGCGCTTTGTTATATTGCTCCGCCTTGCTCAAAATGTCTTCTAGCTTTTCTGCGCCTTGTTCAGCCAGAAATCTACGGGTATCACTTGACAAAGTGTTCTTTATTTGTTCGATTACAACGAACTCCTCAAGTCCTTCATAGGTAGAGGTAAGCTGTGAAAGCTGCAGGCACTTTGTCAAGTATCCCTTCAGACGAGAAGAGAACAGGTGAAAAGTTTCCGTGCTCTCCTTTCTGCTGTTACGGAACAGTTGCAAAAATTTTGTAGCGTTCATTTCGAAACGCTCAAGCAAAGCCTTCTTCAACATGTCGTAATCGTCTTGGTGACTGCTTTCCAGTTTTGCATACGCATCATGCGCAGCACCTTTTAAAGCCCGAGAAAGCTTCAAACACCAACGCGACCTCTCTAAACCGTACACATTTGCCATCCTCTCAAATTTTTCTAGATAACAATCAATATTCTCATTTGGGCTTGGGAAAGATTGTAGGGCAAAAGACATAGCTGCTAGCTGAGGAGATTGGGCGTTGGAAAAATCAGTTATTTGTGACTGAGGTAGAGAGTCGCCGTTGCTGGAGGTAGAGACAGCACCACGACTTTGGACCTCTAGAGCCTTAAGCGCCAGTTCATGCTGTCTCTCCTTTTCTCTTTCCTTTTCCCTGCGAGTTTCCATTTCTGCCTCGATTTTCAGCTGCTCATCATATCTGTCAAGTTCTTCTTTGACAAACGCCTTCGCTTCTTCTCCTTCCAATCCTCTTCCCTTGCTTCCTCTCTTAGCAATGCTCTAAGTTTTGCACGCTCAGCCATTGCAAATAAATGACTATGAATTACCCGAGAAAGAAGTAAGAAAAAGGATACACTGGTTCCCTACCAATTACGAGAAAAATACAAACAAATATTCTGTTATTTAACTGTGATACCTCCTCCTTGTTATCAGTTATCTAATCTATCGCTGCTATTATCTGGCAACTAGGCTCCATAATGCAGACGACTAAGCCAAATAAATGGTAGATCAGGCTAATCAACTGACAAAAAAAAAACTATGTTACTACAGTGGAAACAAAAACAATTTTATTTCAAAAATTTTAAGGAGAAAAAAAAATTCCCCTTAATTTTTAAGTCCACCTACAAGTCTACACCTGAAGTCAGTCAAGGTAAGGGAAGCTATTAACTTGACGTGTGTAGTTAGAATGCGCTCCTTAGCTTAGCTCAAACACCGCTGCTTTAAAAAAAAACCCGGTGATTGTCATACAATCACACGCTACCAGCGGCATTGTATTACAAAATCATTACATAACATCTCTCCGACAAAGATCACCCTCTAAATCCAATTTTATATACTCTACAATGCTGTGGAAAAAAACAATTGATATATTTGTGTGGTCAGCAGGCCAATAAACAGAACGTTTGTCTAGGGGATAAATATTATTAGTGTTACTTAAACTCACGAGACAATCACACTCTGCTCTATCTAGACTATAAAAAAGATTTAATTATTACACTTTAGTCAATTTCTAGACACAGACTAGATCCAGATTTGGAAACAACTCAATCTGACGTACTAGAAAAACAGAAGTCTAAGGACTTCGCACCCATTCTGTGGTACTAGTTCCAGATCTAGCTCAAATTCTCGGAAAACGAGCGCTCCATTCTGTCGTAGATTTTTAATAGGTGATTAAGATAGATTCTGGTCCCGTCTGAATAGACCTGACAAGGTGGTAACTCAGTGAGAGATAAGGTAAAGAAATAAATTTCACGTAAAAGATTACAGTAGAAGAGCCAACTCAAGATAATACTAATGAATAAACCAAGGCAGAAATTTACGAATTGAAGAAAAATGAAAACCAATTTAGCTCTACCACATTTATGACAATACAAGCACGATTTCACAACATAAAATACATCTAATAACTGAATGATAGCAAGATTAGATGAACAGATTTACAAAAAATAATGGAGAATGAACCACATAAAATACAATTAACCTGACAATACTACAAATTTACAAATAAACAGGGCAAAACAGCAAACAGAAATGGTGATGGTAATCTCAATAGTAGCAGTTAAACTCACAGCTTTGTAGTGCCGGCCCCATTATTTGAGAAAATCATAAACCAAACCTAAAGATCAGCCAATAATTCACGACCGTGGGATTGGTATTGTGAATTAATGGCTCCCTCGCCAACCAACCCGCCTATCTCACAAACATATAAATACAGATGTACATATAACATTTTTTTTAAAAACCCTGTCAAATGAGATTCTTCAAGCCACACACTGTATGTAACAATAAATATACTTATCAGTTATACGAAATAAATTCCTCCTGGCTTCAACCACTGGCTCAGGAATGACGATACACATACAGTGCGGCACTCAGGGTTAGACTTAGAAATCCGGCTTGTCACCGATCCACACCGCTATCTTGAAAATAACTCTGCCCACTGCAGAAAATGTAGCCCAAAGACTTGACAAATTCTTGAAACAACAAATGTTCACATCCCGGCTTGGCACCCAAAATTAGGTAGCTGTTACGTGTCGTTTTGATGTTAATGTTAAAGTGTAATACCAGGATAGTTCCTGTGGCCAAGATACCAGCTAGGGTAGAAAATCTCTAACGACAACGCAACCAGCTCACAGCACTCAAAATTATTTGAATCACAACTGGCGACGTGGACAACATAATTTATTAAAGACTGCACGCAGCTCCACAAGTAATGCAATTAGGGCCAACAATATAATGGCATATAATCGACAGTCAGTTCATGTCAAGAAGGCTGTCGTTTTGTTCTCAGTATGATTTTTATATTTTATTAATAATCACCTAACTCCATTTTAAACACTTTTACACGCAAGAGCTCAAAAACGTACGTCCTCTCGCCATAACACACAATCCTCTCTGCCCCACACTTCTGTCCCACCAGTCTCACCTGTCCCACGAGAGCCAGCCAACCATATCGGCTTAACGTAGCTCACCCGTCTTTTCCAGTGACCCGTATAAAATAAACACACAAAAAGCCCCGCTGAGCTAAAACTATTAGTAGGCACACTTGTTATGAATTTTACTCATAACATAGGTGTATGAAGAGTCTTCTTCCTGTTTTAGCTTGTGCCCACGTGTTCAGCCAATATTCTTTACAGTTGTTTTTGATTACTTGTTTTATTGTTAACAATATTCAATGATTTGTCAGTTTGTGGAATTTTTGCTCCTTCCTTTGCCAGTCTATCAGCTATTTCATTCAATGTGATGTTTATGTGGCGAGGTATTCATTGCATGTAGATTTCTCTTCCATACGTTCATTATTTTGTGGCATGTTTCTTGAACCTTCTGGATAGTATTCCAGTTAGTTTTCCAGTTTTCTATTGCCAAGAGGGCAGCCTGCGAGTCTGAGAATATTACATCATCATTTGGTTCTATTTTGTTTGATTCAATGAGTTCAAAGATTCTAGTTAGGGTTTTCTGAATAGCGACTACTTCGGCTTCGTAGTTTGTGCACCAGGTACCACAAGGGCCTGCAATTTTGATGGGTTCTTCTGTACTGGGTGGGATGATTATGGCCCCATATCCAGCATTTATGGCTGCTTTAAAAGCTGATCAGTCTGTGTAAGCATGGATACTATCTTCTTCATATTGGCAGATGGTTTCCATGGCAAGTGTTTTCAGCAGTGTAAGTATGAGAATTTTACTTGCGGGTTGCAGAAGGTTTTTACGTATTATTGGTCTTTTTAGTTTTATGTGGGGTCGTAGGTCAGGTACAGCTTGAGTAGGCAGTCTAGTCTCTGGTATGTAGTGCTTCCCTGAAAGCTCTTGGTACCTTCTAGCGAAGGAGGTCTTTGTAATTCGGTACTTGGGGTTGTGGTCGCTGATAACATTTTTGCAGGCGTCATCCTTGTCAGCTCACAAGACTGAAAGCTATTATAGCTAGTATTGAGCGGTCCTGACTGTGACGGTATTGCCTCCCCTGCTTTGCAGTAGTGGTCCAACAGTGGCCAAAAGAGTATCTATTATAGGCTTCAATGGAATCTATCTTTACACAAGATTACTCTTGGCAGACATGTCGATAGAAGAGTATGTCGTGGAATATTCTAATCCACATATATAAATTATCAAGTAAATATAAAGCCTAATAAATACATATAATAAATAAAGGAAGAAGAATGGTAAAGAACAGTGCTGTCACAATGACTGTACTCGAAATCCCCTTGTTTTCTACTGCGTATGCAAATTGTAACGTTTCACGTTGATATTAAAGGCCTTCTGCAACATACACGCGTTTCCCAAACACACAATAAAATGTGCTGCCTTTCTAAGAAAAACCTTGAAATATGCAAGTTGACCTAAATTTTAAATTCCATTCATGTCTTTTTCTACACTATGTTACCAAGATCAAAAGACAGATGGACAAAAGGATAGCGAGAAGGGAGAGGCAGAAAGCCGAACACTAAACACGCTTCGCGCGATACACAAATGCTGCCATCACGCGTGTAAGACTACATGCACTAACTTTTTTTCAGACGGACAGTGATAAATTCACTACCCTTCCCAGAGTTAGGTTTTAAAATCATAAAAAACGCTTATTAGGAAAGATAACACTAGATGGGTTTACGGTTGAAAACATAACAGTACCCAGACAGCACATCTTCGAAACAGGAGGTAGAAAATACATATTTTGAACGCAGCCACGTAGCTCTTTTAAATTTGGATATTTGGGTTCCTTAGGGCTTGCTGACCAAGAATATGTAAAACGTTACGCAAATAGTCCAGGAATTAATAAATTATACCCAAAATAAAATAGTGGGGATGCCTGACAGCATGGAATCATTTCTGCTCATAAAATTTTTTTATAACGTGTTTGAAAAAAATCTTACGTTACAGAATTAGCCTACCATGTAAACTCCAAATTGATTGGAGCGCAACAAATGAAAGACTAACCACGATTGGTCGGGCTATAAATACTATCTTTCGTTGTTAGGGGAGACGTGAAAAGGTAACATTTTTTCAAACACTTGTCGAAACGTGGCCTCATTGGCTAGACTCGCTGATATACTCACTTAGGAGCGTTAGTTCGAGACCACTAGTGCAAATAATCTTGATAAAGCAACAGTGCGTTGAAGCCAGCTCATATTTGTGTTAAATAAAAGCCTGGAACATAAGCAGATGGGAATTTGTGCCAGTAATTGTGCCAGAATTCATTGCTAATCAACGTATCTGTGTTTATTTCCATGAAATTGTGGTAAGCTTGAACCATTCAGTATCTTTTAATGAAAATTGAATGTAAATTGTTAATTTATGCCTGTATATATATGTGTAGTTCAGTGGCAAACAGGAGATAAAGCCTATAATGCTCCAGCCTGAACAGAGGGTGTCGGAGGGAAGTAAAACGGCATGGAATGGCCAAATAGTACACTGACACCTGGATGATTGATTAGACAGAAATAATGCTGGAAGTGCAGAGGCGTGGTAACCATTAAGGAGGTAAATACTGGTATAAAGTATTTCAGATGAAGCTGACAGTTGGCCTAACGCTCTGAACTCAATGTTTGTGTTGTATTGTGCTCAGTGTAGAACTAGAGTATCAATTAGTTATGAAGTAGAAGGTACATCCTTCTTGTTTTCAGGGACCGTGGTCTTGATGGTACTGAGTAGCACCTGGTCAGAGCTTTGCTGAATCCAGAGTCGGACAGCATACTCCTTGGTTCATTTAGCTATCAGTGAGGTGTCTCCAGAGCCCAGAGGAGAATTCGAGCAGAGGAGTCCTTTCCTGCCGCCATCACGCAAGATAAGCTGATTTGGCCAGCTGAGCTCAACATTATGTCCCCTCATCTTGAAATGACTTTGTAAAAAAATAACATTCAGAGGGGAATTTAATTGTCTTAATATCAGGAACTGAGAACATCTCCAATACTAGTCCCAAAAGACAAACTATTGAAGTCATGATGACAAATACCAACAGAGCTTGAACAAAACAAAACCAGTGTTGCCTCATATTACCACTACACAACTGACACACATAGGATATTTTAATAATATATGTCACTACAATATTCATATTGATAAAGTCTGTACATATACTTGTAATTAAAATTGATTGTGATTCCTGGTTCCTTTGTATTTGAATCAGGACACATATACCTTTATGATAACCATGAATACATATTGTTATTTGAAAAGTTATCAGTGACTCCTTAAGATATTCTCATAGAGTGTTATATGTATGTGAGTGTCACAGTGTTGTCAAGAGTAGTGGATTAAATTAAATTGTTTATCTGTCTGTTGTTGTGACTTACACTTCATCATACACATACCCTAGACACATAACGTAATCATCACACTATTCCAGAATAATTCTGACTGAGATATATAGATATGTGGTAGCAAGTAAGGTTATCTATAATACACTACTCTTAATAGATATAGATACCTTCACAGCTGATCTCAGTCAGTACACTAAGTCCCCTATAAATATTTATAACATCCCACTTCACCACAGAGTAGTAAAGCTTCTATCACATGAGAGTCTTCATAAGATATTCAGATAAGCGAAAACAATGCTGGCTGTTGCTAAGCAAGTTAATTCTGTAATCTGCCGACGTCTTTTATGAAGAATTTAAGCAATGGATTATTCTAGCTCGTTAAGCCCCCACCGCTGAGTAAATCAGTGGAATTATTATTATAATATATAAATAGCTCTGTGTGCTTAGTAACTTTGACTGAGACAAACATGTAATACATTTAAAAGGATTGAATCGAAGTTAATTTTTGTAACATTACAAATAACAAAATTTAATAATCACTTTAAGTTTTAACAGTTGGAAAATAATTTGAATAGTTATGGAAAAATGTTTCACTTGATTGGGATTTAACTGAATAAAGGAGGTCACTTTTGGCAGCGGATATTTTCACTTAGCTGCCAATGGTAGTTTCTTCTCCCGCTGGGTCAGTTCTTTTAACTCTGCTCTCGCTTGTCTCTGTTCAAAGTTCAGGCGCCGCACGTTCCCAGAACGCCAAGGAGTAACGGCCAAGTTGGTTCTGCGTCTGACTACAAGACCCACTTATGATGGCGTCTCTCACAATGTCAGTCCACTTCTACCTTCACTTGGTTCCAGAGATAGTACTTTCTGTTGGTACTACCAATAACTGGTAATAGAAATAGAAACGAAACGCTCTTCTGAGTATGGCGTTTTCCGACACAGTTATGTGCCCCCTTCTTCTATTCTACCATCCCATGTCAGAATTTACCCTCGATGAGAATTAAATTTAATCCCTTGGGATAAAACTTCCTTTACATTTAAACTGAATAGCTTTAGCTTTACATTACATTTAAATGAAAAGGTTAAACGTACAGATATAATGTGTTTTACATTTACATCATCACTGTTTGAAAAGTGTTCGCAATATAAATTCCTTTATGTTTCATTTACATTTACACTTGTGGAAAAGTTTGAAACTTCTATTATTTAGAATGAATATTTTCACATAGATATTTACACACTGGTTTAAAGATTGACAGCTTACATTAATTTTAAAGTGAATATGGTTATAGGGACATTTACACTGCTTTGAAAATGTAAGTATTATACTTAGAATGTACACAATTTCTTTCATCTTTTCCACCCTGCTCCATAGGGAACCTGGAACTACTTTATGCTTTTAGTTCTCTTTACGAAACTATCAATAAAGCAATCACCAGACTTTCAGTGGTGGTTCATGAATCATCATTCTAGATACTGAGGTTGCCAGCCCCAAATGACTTTGACATCCAATAGCGAGTTTCACACATTAAACTTCACATGGTAATATATACATACATATGTTAGTTCACAAGTTAGTAATAAAATATGAAATGTAAATAACAACTTACGCCAATCCTGGCTACAGATTTTTTCGCTCAGATGAATCAAAGAGACGAATCGTTTTCTTACACGCGTCTGGGATGTCTTTAATTTTGACAATAGATTCCTCCTCTGACTCTGTGTTTCCTCAGTTTCCTAGTCCCGGTGTTCCTTATTAAAATGTAAAGAGTTCCTGTGCTTTATAAGTCTTATTTGGTTCTCAAATAAACGGTCCGGTTAACAAATAGGAATTATGAATCTATTCTTCACTCTCGCAAGTTCTGGTGTTGTCTTGGCGAGCTTGAAATTCACAGTGTAATAAAACTGCAATAATGGTCAGGCTATATTCTCCTCAATGATGTTATGAATCTAATCAGACAGATCCAGTCATTTCAAACAAGCCGAATGTGGCACTTTCAAAATATTTCCTACATGGAAAAATTTTGCAAAAGATCACGTCTCCCATATATGGTAATATGATGTCTTGCATACACTCTCACCAACACATTTGTAGACTCATATTGTCTAAAATGTAATAAATCCATGATTACTTTTAACCAAGTGACCGGAAGCGATTATATCACACTTGTCTGCCCACAGGTGTCACACAGATAGTAATCACGTTATCTGTCGTATGAGTACGAAAACTCCGTGTCTTACATCAAATTATATAACACCAAAATTCGTTGTAACCTAACGATCATTACAAGTTTAACATACCCTTCAGACACAATATTATGGATCTGAGCTAGTCATACACCTGATGCATGACGAGATGTATCTGCAGTGAAAGGACCTAAATTAGATAAGTAATCATTACTTTGAAGAAACAAGATCCAGAAGTCATCGATTGCCCGAAATGATGAACAAAGACATTGAACCGTTATTATTTCCAATTTATGATTTGTGGAAATACATATCTGCAATCGTTACCAAACTTCTATTTTAATTAATAAATGTACAGATGTATTTTATAAATCGCAGTTGATTGTTTTTGCTTAAGTTCCAGTTCTTTGAAATTGTGTTATTGTGTGGAATTTCAGATAATTATTTAATATTTAAATTGGTAGGTTTAATTAACAAGCTACATTTCACACCAACTATTACTAGAGACACCCTCGGAGCATGGGATAGGTCTAGAGAGAAGGTGATTTCACATTTCAAATCTTGCCCAGTTGTGTCTGGCGTGTCGTTACAGTGGGGGAATTATTCTTCGACGAAAAAAAATTGCCACCAGTCACAGGTGCGAAAAAAAGAGCCATCAAATGCAGAGGTAGCGAGAGGGACATATTCATCGAAATTGGAAAAAAGGGAGATTCAACTAGAGACAGATTAAAGCAATCAGATTGATGAGAGGGACATCTAATCAAACACACGCTCAATCAAACTCATACGGACTGAGAAACTGTATATAAACTGTATTTAAGTCCGCTTAAACTCAATTCTGGACTAAAAATTTAACTTCAAGACCTCATAGCTGAGAAGACGTCCAACGGACTGATCCACACTTGCAGAAGCCACATAGCCACAGCCCATAGCTGAGAAAAGCCAAGCTGACTTGCTCTGTGAGTTGACTTGCATAATGATAGCTCAGGTGCGTGATATTTTGTCTAAAGAGTATGTTAAACTTGTATTGATCGTTAGGTTATAAAATATCTTACTGTTATGTAAATTGATCTTGGCAGTAATATAGACAAAGTTAGAGGGACAGACAGCGATATCAAAAAAAGAATACAAAAGGCAAGAGGAGCTTTCATTGCATTGGGAAATATATGGAGATCAAGAGAAATAGGATCCAACACGAAAATAAGAATCTTCAACTCAAATGTGAAGTCAGTCCTGTTGTATGGCTCAGAGACATGGAGAACGACAAAGACAACAACCAAAAAGCTGCAGACTTTCATAAATGGGTGCTTGCGTAGAATAGAGGGATTAAAATGGTATGACAAGGTTACCAACGTGGAACTGATGACAAGAACTAGACAAGTGCCAGTGGAACAAGAAATGAGAAGAAGACGATGGCGATGGATAGGACACACACTGAGGAAACCGGTTGATAGCATTACAAGACAGTCCTTGTTCTGGAACCCCCAGGGCAAGAGAGGCAGAGGAAGACCAAGAAGTACATGGAGAAGAGAGTTGAAAACAGAGGTGAAAATGATGAGGAGAACATGGAAAGAACTTGAGATGATGGCACGTGACAGGAGGACTTGGCATGTGTTTGTTGAAGGCCTATGCTCCTTTGGGAGTGGAGGGTTATGAATGAATTAAATTGATGTAATATTTAACATTGATGTTATGATTGACTTTGATTTACATGCTTGTGCCTTATCTTGGTACTCTTAAGACTACGCTGACAGGTGAAGTTGGTCTCCAGCTGAACCAATCCTGAACAGCATTGACGCAGCTGAAGTCCTTATCAGGATTGCTCAATACTACTTATAATAGCGTACAGTCTTTTTCAGGGCTTGGATTTTAAATGCTGGGTACACAACAGTTCTTCTTCTTCTTCTTCCTCTCCTTCTTCATTTACATTTCAGTTTGATAGGAAACTTTGGCATAACCAAAGACCAAAGGGAATACATTATCACAGAATTTATTAAATTTTAAAATGCTGTTTAGTCTTTCGGTGTATTTTATTGATTATATGACGTTCTTCTTTCATTGATATAACCACGGCTTCATGACTTTGTTGTCAAAATGAGGATTCTATAGTGGCCCGCTGTCGCAAGAGGCGAGCAATTCTGCATTTAAATTCTTAAAACCTATTGCCGATATTTTGTTGATAAATTTCTCAAGGCATGAGAAAGCAGTCGGTTGTCTATACCCATTGTCTACACCAGACATCGTTCTTCATCAGTCGTGGGAAATCAGCCAATTTTACAGGGAATGTTTACATAACAATGAGACAGTACATCAACAGACCATCGACGGACAATTGGAAGTAGCCGCCACTACGTCGCGGTTGTGTTTACCCAAGGCCAGTAATCTACAAGTATTATTTCGGCTAGTAACAGAACATAATGAGCAGTCGGCGACAGATAGGTGAGGTAACTGTACAATGAGTATGGTGGTCAGTCGGACTTCGCGGAACAAGCGAAGTAATATTGGATTAACAGAGACGCAGAGTCTGAGCGAAGATCTTCTTCTTCTTCTTCTTCCTCGTTCGCCCTGAAAAGGACGGTGGTTGCGTTGTGTCTATTTACAACGTAGCTGTGATATCTGCACCTTTCGGTCGACACATCCGACTTCTGCACGGCATTTTTTAGGACCGGGTTTGCCTTCCCATTGCGATCCGTGCTCGCTCAGCCAGCCTGCACTGCTGCAGACTGTTTCCAGGACCACCACGTGGAGGTGGAGCACGGTCTTGACCAGCTCTGGTTCGCTGGTCCTGACGCAGGCAGTCAAGCTATGAGTCGCTGACTGCGGTTTCTATTGCTGCGTCTTCTGGTCCCGAGCGAAGATCAACATGAAAGGAGTAAAGAATACGTCATTATAGAAAGACTATTAAATGCTGCACAGACATCAGACGGACAGGAGACGGATTGTCTGGGCTAAGCAAAATATGAAAGCGACCATAGCCAAACTTACAGAAACTTTACACAGTAATGGGGACTGGTTGTCTGACTAAAGTAAGGACGAATGGAGCTTCACATGACATCAGAAGCGAAAACGGGAAATCGCCAGCGGCGATTCGGACCCGATAATACCCAACGAAATTGGTCGCTCAATATTGCTAAGAGAAAGCATTCCGCCAACCTACTTGGTTCTATATTTCACTAGGAAGAGTCAGGACTTGTGTCAGTGATTTCTTTATATGGACACCAAGGTTAGTGTACTATAGTTTGTACATCATTAATATACATCCATTTTAATTCCAGTTAAATATATATATGTATACATATTTTCCATAAATACGACACTGTAATACCAGTCACGTTTTATTATAATATTATATTTTATACTTATAAGTACAGGTTGCAATAAACACCGTGCAGAGAATTATTAGAGTTATAAGATTGCACAGTTTCTAGTAACTATAACAAAGTAAATACAAGACACTTTTATTTTGCTTCTTACATTACCCGGTAAACAGTGCAGTAAACCCCGCGCAGTCATTCATTATGGTGATAAGATTTCACATACAAGAACACACCACATGCGTAACATAGATTACGGGGTACTTATAAGGGTTTGTTATTTTATCCATCGCAGTGGTAGAGACAGGGACCGTTTGAGATAACTCAGCCTTCGTCTTACTACGCTGTTGGCGTAAATCACGGGACAAGCTAATGAGTAGGGCCAACCAGATATACTGCGACGACACGTATCTCACAGATATTTAACGGCAACAAACCTACCAACACTCAACGGGGGTTAGAAAGGAATTTGCCAGGCGGCGAAGGATACTTTCTGTCATCAACCACCGACCCAGAAAAGTAAGCAGAAAATACCTAGAATAATGACTGCATTACTAAGAGCTGTCTACGTGAATTAATGATCAGAAGTAGCAGTAGCCATCGGACGATTGTCGTTGCAACAAGTGCCTTTGAGAAATCTTGATCAGAAGTTGCAGGAGCAGACGGACGATCTTGTAAACCCAGTGCCTACGAAAAGTATTGAGATCCTAAATTACCTGCAGTAATGGACAGACTCGTTTGATGTTCCGCTGCCGTATTTCCCCATTACTCTTTCATTATATGTATTGTGTGTACCAACTTTCGCATTGAGGTCTCCCATTACTACAATAAGATCATATCTAGGTGTGTCTTCCATTTCTTTCTGCAGTTGTTGATAGAATTCATCCTTGACCTCTTCATCGCAGTCATTCGTTGGTGCGTAGCATTGTAGTATTGGTGAATCTACCTCTCAGTCTTAATCTTATCAGTCTGTTGTTGATAAGTTTCTGTAGTATTAACAACCTGGTCATTGGAGGAACACTTTTCCCCACATTATGATTAACGGTAGATGGTGTAGTGAATTTCTAAATACAATATCTAAATCAATATATAACAATATAGGGCATAAAGGCAAAATAAGAAAGTATAAAAGAATTTTCTGCTAGAACTGTTGGTATCGCCTACGCCTTCATATTATTATTTGCTAACGAATAGCCGAACAAAACGGTACCCAATTTTTCAAATTCGTCCTTGACATAATCATTTTTCCTAGTTCTAAGAAAATATGTGCCTAAAATGCATTGTGGAACGAGGAGGGGACAGGGAGATGAAATGCTAATTCGTTTCGCATTGATTTTAAACTAAAAGCCAATACCAGCACAGGGGCAAGCCTTGCCTTAGGGGTTTCCCCAAAATACGAGGAAAAAGTTAGAACATGTAGACAACTCGTGTCACAAAAACAACCTTAGCTCTTATTTCAAAGGACGTAATTATCACGTAAATAGAGAGGACAGCACATGGAAAAGAATTGAACGTGTAGTAGACTAAAAATAAAAACACTAACATAGAAAAAAAAAACTGTGTACTTCTGAACCAAGCCAACTAGTCCCATATAAATTGTATATTCGTGTACCTTAGGACTTGTTGACAAAGAATATGGTAATAGTTACGCAAATAGTCCATTAATTAACTAATTATAGCCATAATACTATAGTGGATCCGACCAGACAGTCAAGTAAAGATCATGCCTGCTTATAATTTTTTATGGCATGTTTTGAAAAAAAAACGACTTTGGGTAAATGAGGTTAAAAGGTACGGGATATTTGATTGGGTGGATTTTAAAGGAAGGCGAAGTATGATTGGTTGACCTAAAACTAAAAATATATTTGCCTTGGAAACATATTGGGAGTTGTTATTTGAAACGATAGATTCAAAAATAAATGTAAACATGGTCCCATTGGACAAAGCAGTAGATACTGGTACGAAACGGGGACTGTTCACTGCCATTTCAAGTAAATTTTGTGTAAAGCAAGATCGATGAGAGCAGGCGGAGAATTTTCTAACATAGGAAAAGCCTGGACATAGGGCAGATCGAAAATGTGCCATATTCTATTGCCTAGTCATCGTTTACTTGTGTTATTTCCTTGCATCTGTGAGGGTTTTGGTTGCTGTCAATAACTGGTGCCAGACTACAGTGGGCCGATATATTCATGCCACAGTTTTGCCTTTTTCGGAGACAACTGTAAACCACCATCATTCTTGAAGAAGTGGGAGCTGAAGGTTGTCGCTCAGCGAAGTGCAGGAAGATTCCTACATCATATTACAAAGATAGGTGCATGTTTCGGCACCTGATCGCTCAACTAACATTATATTACAAATAAGAGACTGAGAATAGTGATATAAACATTCCATCAGTGTCCACAAAAACTTACAAACAACATGCAGAGATGATGATAATAAACAATAAACCAGTGTATACTAGAAGTCACCTCAGTTAGACAATACAACTACACCCTTATATAATAATATGTGTATTATGGTCAGAAGACCCATTGTGTAAATTGATTGATGTAATTAATTTCTATGATTTCACTTTGATTGACAGTCCTGATTCCAAATAAATCAGATTCAGGACAATAAATTGAAAAACATTAACTTTATCAAACTTTCAACCACTGACTTACTAAAGATAGTCTTTTAAAGTGTAGTTCGTATGTGATTGTCGTGGTACTGTTGTGTTGTATTAGATAATAAAATAATTTGTGTAATTGTTTATATGTTCAGTTGGTTAATGCAACATTACACTAACATTTCATAACCCTAGACACCAAACGTAGTCATCTTTCAGTCTATCTAGAATAAGTCTGAATGAGATCATAGTGGTGGTAGTAGAAAGGTGCCCTGGAAATTTACTCTAATATTTATTATATTCAGGGACCTTCACAGCTGACCTCATTCAGTACACTAAGATTTCTTAACAACAAACTGTATTAACATTAAACCCACCACAGATGGAGACATGCATTACAAGATGTGAAGGTAAGAAGAGGTGCAGATGTGGGAAGCGATCACCATTTAGTAGTAGCAAAACTGAAAGTGAAACTAAGAAGAGCTGGACCAACTGTAACTACACAGAAAAGGTTTGACATCAGCAAATTGAAGGACCCCCTTACCAGAAAAGGTTTTGCGGCTGACTTAAAGAAACGATATCAATTTGCCAAAAGTCAGGAAAAGACATTGACTGATGATACAGACCAGCATTTCAACACCATTTCAACAATATATAAGGAAAGCAGCAAATCATGCTTGGGATTCCAGGAAAGGAAGAAGCAAGACTGGATAACACCAGAAACACTAAACACCATAACACTGAGAAAGGAAATGAAAAAAAGAAAACAGAAGCGAAGTCCCCCAGGTTAAAGCAACTATATAGCGAACAGTACAGTCAGCTGGACAAGGAAGTTAAACGCCAAACCCGAGCCAAAAAAAGGAATTTCCTAGACGATCTTGCAAGACAGGCAGAAGAGGCAGCACTGAGAAATGAACAATGCACAGTATACAAAATAACTAAATTCATCAGCGGAAAACGAGGTGCAAACGATATTACATTAGTAAGAGATAAGCAAGGAAATCACATCACGACAGCAGAGGGACAGGAAACAAGATGTGCAGAGCACTTCAGAGAAACTCTGAACAAGGAACCACCAGAGACACAATTGAATGTTCCTGAGGCTGAAAACGATCTAGATGTAAATATAGACATTCCACGAAAAGAAGAAATCATCACAGCTATCAAAGGGTTAAAGAACGGAAAAGCTCCTGGCCATGATAACTTAAATGCAGAGCTATTTAAGACAGACCCTGAGCTAGCAGCAGAACTATTAGAACCACTATTTGCACAAGTCTGGAAAACGGGGACAACACCATCAGAGTGGAACAAAGGAATAATTGTCAAATTGCCCAAGAAGGGAAATCTTGCAGACTGCAATAATTGGAGAGGAATCACTCTTCTCTCAGTTCCCAGCAAAATACTAGGCAGGATAATTATACAGAGAATTTCAAAGGCAGTAGACCACAAACTGAGGAAAGAACAAGCAGGATTTAGAAAGAACAGAAGATGTGTAGATCATATATTCACTCTCAGGAACATTATAGAGCAGTGCTCAGAATGGCAAAGACAGCTGTACACTAATTTCGTTGATTTTGAAAAGGCTTTTGACAGCATACATAGGGACAGTTTATGGAAAATACTGAGGGCTTATGGAATTCCAAGCTGCATAGTGTCAATCATAAAAAGCCCATATGCCAACTTTACGTGTAGTGTTGGGCAGAGCAACCTAACCTTTGAGGTGAAGACAGGAGTACGACAGGGATGCCCCTTATCAACCACTCTATTTTTAACAGTCATAGACTGGGTGATGCGACAGACAACAGAGGGCAGTCCAAGAGGAATAAGATGGACTACATTTTCTGCATTAGAAGATCTGGAATATGCAGATGACATTGCACTGCTAGCACATTCACATCAACACATCCAGGAAAAAACGGACAGACTTAATAAGTTTAGCCAGCAGGTGGGCTTGAACATCAATTTAAGGAAGTCAGAGGATGTGGCGAGAGGTTTTATTTGGCTGTAGGATCAGTATAGTACTGAAAATTACAGAAATAGAATTTCTGCAGAAAATGGTGAAGTCCCAGTGTCTGAGAGGACTACTGGTATCACAAATTAGTTACGGCTGTGAATGTTCTGATCTCGAAACAATAGTAGAGAGGAGACCGACATAAAGTGCCACCTCCGCTGTGTAACTAACTGTGATATTAATAAACAAGGAAACAGATTTTACTTAACACTGATAAAATTGACAAGTCGTTCAAATACAATTTCCTTATTTTTATTTAGTATATACACTATCTACTCTTGTGCTGAAGGGTGAATGTTGAAAAAATGGAATGTAATGAATTTGTAAGTTTACATGTGATTTACAAATATTTATTTTATATATATATATAAATATTTTACACCAAGTTTTCCAATTATAGGAACAAAAAATTTATATCAGCTGTGCTGTTAATTAATTATAGTACATGGATCAGCTGTGCTGTTAATTAAGGATATAACACTTCTCAGCTATGCTATTAATTTTGTCTCTTGCTATGTTTTTTTTTTTTTTTTTTTTTTCGTACGCCCGCTAATACTCGAGGCGAAATCTCAGGTTATTATTTATGTCTAACCTGACATTGATTTTACGTGAGTATCCCTTTATTTCTTGTACAGAGACAGGTGTCCCTCGCCATTCAGGCAAATACTCGCCGATTTCGGAGGTACCCATTGCAGCTGGGTCGGCTCAGGAGCCGCCAGTCCCTGGTCGACGACACTCCTTCAAATGTCCTCGCCAGGTCTCGAGTTAATCCAGTCCAAATCCCGGTCGACGAAAAATCCTCAAATGCCGTCGCCCGGGTTTGATCCTGTATCACCCGGTCGCCAGAGCGGTGTTGTAACCACTACGCTAGCGCGGCTCCCCTCTTGCTATGTTAATTCACGTTTTCTTCATTGACAGTTCTATGCTCACACTGCCGACAGAAATGGTACTAATGTGTACTCATCTCTCTTAAGTCTGTTCTTCTTTGTTTGGTTCACACCACCGGCAGAGTATCGTTCCTTTAGCCCACCCAAGACTGAGGGGAACCAAAGATGTAGAGTCTGGTCAACCTCTATGCTCCTGCGGAGTTCCAGGCAGCGGGATTGACTCGAACATACGACCTCAGGTTTTTAGGACACAATTAAACCTGTAACAAAGCAAAAATAGGGGCTAATTTCTGTCCTCAAGCCCACCTATTTCTAGTGTGAGTGAAATGAGCGTGTCTCCGATGTATGCATGTGGGATGAATGACAACATGGCTCAGTATGATTTAGCAATAGCGAGACAAGACAGGTGTCTACTTGCAAAGCATTCTTTCTGATAAACTAATACATGGATACATTCAATAATATAGATTCAATACATGAATACATTTAATACATGAATACATCCCATAATATAAATCAATGCATGAATAAATCCAATAATATGTACACCTAGGTGTGATACAACAATGTCCTTCCCCCTATACTATACCACGCCCTCTATGACAAGTGCTATACTAGCTGGTAACATATATCCTAACAATATTGTTATGTTCTTATGATAGGAGTATATGCGACGAGGACTGTTTGGTGATATATCAGGTTGGAGTTATAGGAGACAATAGATTGGAGTTAGATGCGACAATAGATTGAGTCCTGACAAGGACTGTTTTGGTTATATTGCAGTTGGTCTTATCTGAGACAATAGATTGAGTTATAGAAGACAATAAATTGAGTTAGATGCGACAATAGATTGAGTCATGACAAGGACTGTTTTGGTTATATTGCAGGTTATAGGAGACAATAGATTGAGTCCTAACAAGGACTGTTTTGGTTATATTTGCAGTTGGTTTTATCTGAGACAATAGACTGAAGTTATAGACTGACAATAGATTGAAGTATAGGAGACAATAGGTTGAAGTATGAGTCCTATTAGTCTTCGTCTATTCAATCATAATAGGAAATACAATCATTATACTTAATTTCCCCAAGATACAATCAGTAACCTGATAGGTAGTATAAATGACACACAACAAATACCAACGGTTATCGTGAATATATTTACCCTCCTAAGATTTTAAACTGGCCAGGTTTTGACGCGACTTAGCGAAGTAGGTTGCAGGTCGATGCCCTCAGGTAAGTTGTAAATCAAAGTGACAGCTTCTTCCTCTTCAGCTCTGGCGTCAAGTTCGGGATTGCGTGGTTAGCATAAAATCCGCTTGATTATATAGTCAGGTAACTACTTGAGGAAAGCTTTCGGTTGGTTCCTGGCGGAGCAAAATGATTGGTTTCCTCCGGTTTTGTACCTGGTCTCATACAGCCTAATTTTATTCAGTTTTCATCGGCCATCTTGCGTGAACAAGATGGCCGTTAATTTATTCTGTCTCAGAGACTGGTGAACGTTGATCGTTGATTGGTTGAAGCAAATCTGTATCTCGACATAGTGATTCCAAACCGATCAAATTAACGATCAATATGGAACATACACTCCACCTCCATAAACCATTACCCCGCTGGAACTACAAAAAGGCCAACTGGAACAAGTTCTCAGCACTGACTGATGAATACTGTGGTTCCATAAACACCCAAAACAAAAGAATTGGAGAAATAGTTGACGGATTTAACAAAGCAGTTCTGAAAGCTGCCCTGGAATCAATACCAAGAGGGGCGAGGAAAGATTATAAGCCGTACTGGACAGAAGAACTCAATGAACTGGAAGAACAGGTAACAGAGGCCAGAGATGTAGCAGAACAGGTCAAAACAGTTGAGGCAAACATCGCCTACAAAGCTATCTCTGCAAAATACAGGAAAATGTTAAACTGTTCAGCCAGAAATAGTTGGATCAAAACAACAGAAAGTCTTAACCTCGATAAAGATGGAAGAAAATTATGGAGGCTCGCCAAAGTCTTAAATAATGAGGAATGCAAAAATAAGGAAATAGCCCTACAACAAAATGAAAAAATACTCACAAAGAAAGAGGCAGCTAATGTTTTTGCTCAAAAATTCTCACTTGAGAGCCAGATAAATATTCCACTGGACAGAAAACAGGAAATTTCCAGAGCAAGAAATTTACCAAAATATACCAACTGTTCCAGAAGAGCATATGACAACAAACCTCACCATGAGAGAGCTAGAGGCAGCCATCGTATCCCTTAAGCAAAGAAAGTCACCTGGAAAAGACAGGGTAACAAATGACATGCTTAAAGAGCTAGGGCCTAAGGCCAAGAAAGTACTCCTCAAGGTTATGAACTATAGCTGGAAGCGTGGAATAGTACCACAAGCCTGGAAAGAAGCAATACTAGTTCCAATCCCCAAAAAGGACAAAGACCGAATGGACCCCAACAGCTACAGACCCATCAACCTTCTAAGCTGCACGGGAAAGCTTATGGAGAGAATGATCAATACCAGATTAAGCTGGCACCTCGAAGAAAAACAAATTTTACTGCACCAACAGGCAGGCTTCAGGCAACATAGGTCTACAGAGGACCAAGTCACCTACATTGCACAGGAAATCGAAGATGCTTTCCAAGAAAAAAAGCACACTTTAGCAGTCTGGGTAGATATGGAGAAAGCATTTGATAAAGTTTGGAAAGATGGGCTAAGAGTTAAAATGCTTAAATATGGAGTCTGTGGAAGAATGTATAACTGGATCAGCAACTATCTAACAAACAGAACAGCTAGAGTGCAGGTGCACGGGCAGTTAAGCAAAAAGACTACAATGGAACATGGAGTTCCACAGGGTGGGGTCCTTTCCCCAACACTCTTCCTCATATATATAAATGATATAACAGAAAACATCCACAAGAATGTCCACAACTCCCTCTACGCTGATGACCTGGCCATGTGGACTTCAGAACAATACATCTCCACAGCAAGAGTGCGCATGCAGGATTCACTGCTAGCCCTTGAAAGTTGGTCCAAAAAGTGGTTGCTCAAAATAAATGAACAAAAAGCTACACACACTATTTTTACCTTGTCAAATAAACCACAGCAAGCAAAGCTGCAATTAAATGGACAGGCAGTACGAGGAGATGAAACACCAACATACTTAGGAATCACACTAGACCGCCGAATGACATGGAAATCACAGATTAACAAAATACAGCTAAGGGCAAAACTTCGCATGGCCATCATGAAAAAGTTAGCAGGTACCACATGGGGTGCTGATGAGAATATCCTCAAAAAGCTGTACACAGGCAGAGTCAGACCTGCTATGGAATATGGCATCACAGCTTGGTCGACGGCAGCAAAGTCAAATTTTGACAGAGTAAACAGACTCCAAAACCAAGCAGCACGTATTATAACAGGGGCCCTAAAGTCTACACAAATCAACCATATGGAAAACATCACAGGGCTACAGTCAATGGAGGATAGACGTGACAGCAGAGTCTTAAAACAAGCTGAAAAATTTAAGAGGCTCGAAGGACACCCCATGTACCAAAGAATGAATAGGCTAAGAAGAGGCAGGCTCAAGCGAACTAACTTTGTCGCCCAAGCAAAAGAAAAAATTAACAATAATACCATACTAGCTAGCTCAGTTGCAAAGAAAATCCCAACAAGCTCAACTATCCCACTGTGGAAAATAAGATGCTTTCCTGAGTTAAAATCTGATATTCCAGGCATTGAAGGTAAGGGAACACAGACAGAAACACAAAGAAAGTGTATAGCGACCAAGTATATTGACCAAAGATTTCCAGCGAAGCTTTGGACACATGCATATACTGATGGTTCGGCAACAAATGCAGTTGAAAATGGGGGTGCCGGCATCCTCATAAAATTAAAGAATAGAATTCACTCTATGGCAATTGCCACTGGAAAATACTGCAACAACTTCTGTGCTGAAGCAGAAGCCCTGAAACAGGCAGCTGAAACTCTTATTGAATGCAAAGCACAGGCAGAAAAACAGATAGTAATCTTTTCAGATGCCCTCTCAATAATATCAGCGCTGAAGAGCCACCAAACTAAAGGATTGAAAGATCTGATAATCTCCCTTGAAAGACTGGCCGAATGCTTCAAGAAGTGCACTATCCAGTGGATACCAGCCCATTGCAACATACCAGGAAATGAAGAGGCAGATAGACTTGCTAAAGAAGGAGGTGCCTTACAGCAAAATGATATAGAGACAACTTACGCAACGGCAAAGACCACTATAAAGGCTACATTCAAGTCCAAATGGGAAAGAGAGCACCCGGGACATTTGAAAAATGACGCATATCATCAACTATCCAGAAAAGAACAGGTCATCATTTTTTCGACTGCGCACTGGGCACAACAGATTGAGATACCATCTGTACCACAAATACAAAATTGGTGCAACAGATCTCTGCACCTGCGGTACCAGCCCGATGACAGTCGAACACCTGCTGCAGTACTGCCCAACCTACAGTAATGAACGGGGTAGCATATGGCAACAACCCACTTCTGTCAACGAAAAACTGTTTGGAGATGTCGGGAACCTTGAGTTGACTGCTGCCTTTATTAGAGTCATAAATGTGGAAGTCTGAAGGCGAACGAGGAAGAAGAAGAAGAAGAAGAAGACATAGTGATTAACAAAGTAGTGGGTTACACTTCGTTTCACGACAGAGGACATGACGCTCAATGTGAGCAACCCTGAGCCCATATCAGTAAGGAATCAGCAACTGGTACAGACAGACACCTTCACATATCTAGGATGCATAGTAACACCAGACGGCGGGGCAAGCAAAGACATAAACATCAGAATGAATAAGGCAAGAACAGCCTTTTTTAGCCTAAACAACATCTGGAAGTCCTCTCAATACAGCACAAGCACAAAATTTAGATTATATCAGAGCTGTGTGCTTTCTGTGCTTCTCTATGGTGCAGAATGCTGGAGAGTTACAGAGAAGGAAATGTCGAAATTGTCCTCTTTTCACACAACATGCCTGAGAATAATTCACCGAATCTTTTGGCCGAATACCATCACCAACCAAGATCTGCTTACTCGGAGCAAGCAAGAGGACATGCACACCATCATAGCTGGCAGACGCTGGAGCTGGGTTGGCCATGTCCTCAGAAGAGACCCCGATGCCATCACAAGAGCAGCTATGCTTTGGACCCCTAAAGGAAAACGAAAGAGAGGCCGACCAAAAACAACCTGGCGGAGGACTGTGGAGGCTGAGATGCAAAAAATGAACCAGAGTTGGGCACTGTACGAAGGATGGCCACCGACCGAGCAAAGTGGAATCAATTTGTTGTTGCCCTACAAGACGCCACTAGGCGTGATGGCCACTGACTGCTCTGACGGTCGGCGGCTAAGGATCAAAGAAGAAGAAGAAGTATTTGATGCGTTTATTCGCCGCGTGAGGCCGTATTGTGTGTATAAAGTATTAAAGGTAAGTTCCTGTTAAAGGTGTTATTTCTTATGTCAGCCATTGTGGTGTGATTGCACCCTTGGAAGAACGAGCCTTTGTTTATTATTATAAATCCACATTGCAGTGGTGTAACCAGTGGAGTGCTATCTACGATAAGTGCTTCCTGACAGTCATCCTTCGTACAGTGCCCCAACTCTGGTTCATTCTTTGCATCTCAGCCTCCACAGTCCTCCGCCAAGTTGTTTTTGGTCGGCCTCTCTATCGTTTTCCTTCAGGGGTCCATAGCATAGCTGTTCTTGTGATGGCATCTGGGTCTCTTCTGAGGACATGGTCAACCCAGCTCCAGCGTCTGCCAGCTATGATGGTGTGCATGTCCTCTTGCTTGCTTCGAGTAAGCAGATCTTGGTTGTTGATGGTATTCGGCCAAAAGATTCGGAGAATATTTTCTTAGGCATGTTGTGTGAAAAGAGGACAATTTCGACATTTCCTTCTCTGTAACTCTCCAACATTCCGCACCATACAGAAGCACAGAAAGCACACAGCTCTGATATAATCTTAATTTTGTGCTTGTGCTGTACCGAGAGGACTTCCAGATGTTGTTTAGACTAAAAAAGGCTGTTCTTGCATTGTTCATTCTGTTGTTGATGTCTTTGATTGCTCCGCCGTCTGGTGTTACTATGCATCCTAGGTATGTGAAGGAGTCTGTCTGTTCCAGTTGCTGATTCCTTACTGAAATGGGCTCAGGGTTGCTCACATTGAGTGTCATGACCTCTGTCTTCTTTAGATTGATGTTCAAGCCCACCTGTTGGCTATACTTATTAAGTCTATCCGTTTTTTCCTGGATGTGTTGATGTGAATGTGCTAGTAGTGCAATGTCGTCTGCATATTCCAGATCTTCCAAATGTAGAAAATGTAGTCCATCTTATTCCTCTTGGACTGCCCTCTGTTGTCTGTCGCATCACCCAGTCTATGACTGTTAAAAATAGAGTGGTTGATAAGGGGCATCCCTGTCGTACTCCTGTCTTCACCTCAAAGGTTAGGTTGCTCTGCCTAACACTAAACGTAAAGTTGGCATAGAGGCTTTTCATGATTGACACTGTGCAGCTTGGCATTCCATAAGCCCTCAGTATTTTCCATAAACTGTCCCTATGTATAAAGCCTTTTCAAAATCAACGAAATTAATGTACAGCTATAGTGGTTCTAATAGTTCTGCTGCTAGCTCAGGGTCTGTCTTAAATAGCTCTGCATTTAAGTTATCATGGCCAGGAGCTTTTCCATTCTTTAACTCTTTTATTGCTGTGATGATTTCTTCTTTTCGTGGAATGTCTGTAATAACATCTTGATCACTTTCAGCCTCAGGAACATTCAGTTGTGTCTCTGGTGGTTCCTTGTTCAGAGTTTCTCTGAAATGCTCTGCCCATCTTTTTTCCTGTCCCTCTGCTGTCATGATGAGATTTCCTTGCTTATCTCTAACTAATGTAATATTGTTTGCGCCTCGTTTTCCGCTGATGATTTTAGTTATTGTGTATACTGTGCTTTGTTCATTTCTCAGTGCTGCCTCTTCTGCCTGTCTTGCAAGATCATCTAGGAAATTCCTTTTGTTGGCTCTGGTTTGGCGTTTAACTTCCTTGTCCACACAAGGTTCGTTATATAGTTGCTTTAACCTGGGGGACTTCGCTTCTGTTTTCTTTCTTTTCATTTCCTTTCTCATCGCTATGGTGTTTAATGTTTCTGGTGTTCGCCAGTCTTGCTTCTTCCTTTCCTGGAATCCCAAGCATGATTTGCTGCTTTCCTTATATATTGTTGAAATAGTGTTGAATTTCTGGTCTATATCATCAGTCAATGTCTTTTCCTGACTTTTGGCAAATTTATATCGCTTCTTTATATCAGCCGCAAAAGCTTTTCTGGTAAGGGGGTCCTTCAATTTACTGATGTCAAACCTTTTTTTGTGTAGTTACAGTTGGTCCAGCCCTTCTTAGTTTCACTTTCAGTTTTGCTACTACTAAATGGTGATCACTTCCCACATCCGCACCTCTTCTTACCTTCACATCTTGTAATGCATGTCTCCATCTACCGTTAATCATGATGTGGTCTATCTGGTTTCTGTCCCTACCATTTGGTGATTACCATGTTAATTTGTGAATTTCTTTGTGTGGGAAAAGTGTTCCTCCAATGACCAAGTTGTTAATGCTACAGAAACTTATTACTTTATCCCCATTTTCGTTTGCTGCTCCGCTGCCTCATTTCCCCATTACTCTTTCATTATATGTATTGTGTGTTCCAACTTTCGCATTGAGGTCTCCCATTACTACGATAAGATCATATCTAGGTGTGTCTTCCATTTCTTTCTGCAGTTGTTGATAGAATTCATCCTTGACCTCTTTATCGCTTTCATTTGTTGGTGCATAGCATTGTATTATTGTAGTGTTGGTGAATCTACCTCTCAATCTTAATCTTATCAGTCTGTTGTTGATGGGTTTCCATTCCAGTAATGTCCTTTCTATTCCTTTCTGTAGAATAATGGCTACGCCTTCATTGTACTGTCCATCCTCTCTTCCAGAGTAAAGTACTGTTTCTCCTGTTGCTGTTTTAACTTTTCCTGCCCCAGTCCATCTGCTCTCGCTTATCCCTACAATGTTTAATCTATAGTTTCTCATTTCTGCTGTTTTAGTTTACCCGTCTCGTTCATTGTCCTGACATTCCAAAATCCTATTCTTGTTTCAAGTTTTGCGGTCAGGACGTCCGTTTTCGTGTCAGTGGCTTCCTTTCGGCTTTCACCACTGGCAGTTATACGAGCCTCAGACTCCGGATGTCCGTCCCGCAGCAAAGTTTGTTCATTTGTTGTCGTTTCCGTAAATTCATTTCTTTTTATATAGACAGGGGTGTCAGCCCTATGCTAAAACCCCCAACCCTGAAGACCAGGGTGTCTGCTTTAGTCTGACCCCTGCCCGCGCAAACCTGTCCAGCTTGGTAGAACATTCCAGGAGTAAAACTCCAGCTGGCATAGCTCTGGGGGTAATCAGGGTATGCAAGCCGCCATACCTCGACAAGGTATTGACACCGTTGATGGCGTAGAATAGAAGGATTAAAATGGTATGACAAGATCACTAATATGGAACTAATGACAAGAACCAGACATGTGCCAGTGGAGCAAGAGATGTTAAGAATCAGACAAGTGCCAGTGGAGCAAGAGATGACAAGAACCAGACAAGTGTCAATGGGACAAGAGATGACAAGAACCAGACAAGTGCCAGTGGAACAAGAGATGACAAGAACCAGACAAGTACCAGTGGAACAAGAGATGACAAGGACCAAACAAGTGCCAGTGGAACAAAAGATGACAAGAATCAGACAAGTGCCAGTGGAACATGACAAGAATCCGACAAGTGCTAGTGGAACAAGAGATGACAAGAACCCGACAAGTGCCAGTGTAACAAGAGATGACAAGAATCAGACAAGTGCCAGTGGAACAAGAGATGGTAAGAACCAGACAAGTACCAGTGGAACAAGAGATGACAAGAACCAGACAAGTGTCAGTGGAAGAAGAGATGACAAGAACCAGACAAGTGCCAGTGGAACAAGAGATGACAAGAACTAGACAAGTGCCAGTGGAACAAGAGATGACAAGAACCAGACAAATGCCAGTGGAACAAGAGATGACAAGAATCAGACAAATGCCAGTGGAACTAGAGATGACAAGAATCAGACATGTGCCAGTGGAACAAGAGATGACAAGAATCAGACAAGTGCCAGTGGAACAAGAGACGACAAGAACCAGACATGTGCAAAGTGGAACAAGAGATGACAAGAACCAGACAAGTGCCAGTGGAACAAGAGATGACAAGAATCAGACAAAGTGCCAGTGCAAGAAGAGATGACAAGAACCAGACAAGTGCCACTGGAACAAGAGATTACAAGAACCAGACAAGTGCCAGTGGAACAAGAGATGACAAGAAACAGACAAGTGCAAGTGGAACAAGAGATGACAAGAATCAGACAAGTGCCAGTGGAACAAGAGATGACAAGAATCAGACAAGTGCCAGTGGAACAAGAATCAGACAAGTACCAGTGGAACAAGAGATGAAAAAAATCAGACAAGTGCCAGTGGAACTAGAAATGAAAAGAACCAGACAAGTGCCAGTGGAACAAAAGATGAAAAGAACCAGACAAGTGCCAGTTGAACAAGAGATGACAAGAACCCGACAAGTGCCAGTGGAACAAGAGATGACAAGAATCAGACAAGTGTCAGTGGAACAAGAGATGACAAGAACCCGACAAGTGCCAGTGGAACAAGAGATGACAAGAATCAGACAAGTGCCAATGGAACAAGAGATGACAAGAACCAGACAAGTGCCAGTGGAACAAGAGATGACAAGGATCAGACAAGTGCCAGTGCAACAAGAGATGACAAGAACCAGACAAGTGCCAGTGGATAAGAGATGACAAGAATCAGACAAGTGCCAGTGGAACAAGAGATGACAAGAATCAGACAAGTGATAGTGGAACAAGAGATGACAAGAATCAGACAAGTGATAGTGGAACAAGAGATGACAAGAATCAGACAAGTGCCAGTGGAACAAGAGATGACAAGAACCAGACATGTGCGAAGTGGAACAAGAGATGACAAGAACCAGACATGTGCCAGTGGAACAAGAGATGACAAGAATCAGACAAGTGCCAGTGGAACAAGAGATGACAAGGATCAGACAAGTGCCACTGGAACAAGAGATGACAAGAACCAGACAAGTGCCAGTTCAACAAGAGATGACAAGAACCAGACAAGTTCCAGTGGATAAGAGATGACAAGAATCAGACAAGTGCCAGTGGAACAAGAGATGACAAGAATCAGACAAGTGATAGTGGAACAAGAGATGACAAGAATCAGACAAGTGATAGTGGAACAAGAGATGACAAGAATCAGACAAGTGCCAGTGGAACAAGAGATGACAAGAACCAGACATGTGCGAAGTGGAACAAGAGATGACAAGAATCAGACAAGTGCCAGTGGAACAAGAGATGACAAGATCACTAATGTGGAATTTTTTTTCTCAGATGTCGCTTGATGATCTAATTTTTTCTCAGGTGTCGCTTGATGATCTAAGTTTTCGTCAGGTGTCGCTTGATGATCTAATTTTTTGTCAGGTGTCTCTTGGTGAACTAATTTTGTCTCAAGCATCGCTTGGTGAACTAATTTTGTCTCAGGTGTCGCTTGGTGAACTAATTTTGTCTCAGGTGTCACTTGATGAACTAATTATTTGTCAGGTGTTGCTTGATGAACTAATTTTTTCTCATGTGTCGCTTGATGAACTAATTATTTGTCAGGTGTTGCTTGATGAACTAATTTTTTATCAGGTATCGCTTGATGAACTAATTGTTTGTCAGGTGTTGCTTGATGAACTAATTTTTTCTCATGTGTCGCTTGATGAACTAATTGTTTGTCAGGTGTTGCTTGATGAACTAATTTTTTTCTCAGGTGTCGCTTGATGAACTAATTATTTGTCAGTTCACGGGAAAAACTCATTGTATGTGAGTTTGATTGATGAACTAATTATTTGTCTGTTGACGTGAAGAACTACTTATATAGTAGGTCACGTGAGCAACGTCATCATGCGACACAAACTGTTGCAGAGATTACACAACCTTACATCAGTCACTTCTTACAAAATGTCTTATGTGAGCACTGGTTCAATTCTTTGTCTTCCCAGAAATACAACAGAACCGTTTGTGGCCACTCTATCTAGAGGGTTCTGTAACACGTGCAAGTATAGACAATGCTTAGTGCACGTTGTGGCTCATTCATTGACGCTAAAACAATTTTGTTACGTGCCAAACTTAACAATACATGTAATAAGCGAAATCCAGTCTGACAAATCGACCATGGTAAATGCAATAAGCCTAATATAACAAGACAATGGACAATAGATCTGCCCTCACGCGCTGATAAATTATAACCTCGAATAAGACTGCGTAATTTATCCGGAACCAGGCTGGCACGAGAATGGTTAGGCCCCGCCCACAAATACCAGTCTCGGCACCGCCTGTTTGTCTCCGGAGTGAAAGTGTTGAAGTGATAGACAGCCAGGATTGTGTAGCGAGGATTTCTGGAAGACTGTCCGAGCTGAGATTTCTGGAAATCATTTTGTGAATCAAGCACGTCTGGAAGACATTTGATATCTGAGTATACAGGATTGCTGACACGGACAGACAGATGATATGTTCATCAACTAACCGCCATCTATGGTAGGATTACTATTAGGTATAGGTAAGTTGTTGTCTATGGAACTAACAAAGCCGTGTTATGTGCGTTATTGCTATGTGTTCTGTTTATGACAAGTCAGTTTTTGTCTTCATTTATACAATCTTTATTTGGTCTCGTAATCTGGAAGGTCGCTATAACACCACTTTCTGTTGAATGTTGGATTATTGGTTTCCATTGTTGCCTATCTTATGTCAGTAGGCCTACTTGTCAGCTGACAATTGCCTATCCGGTGTGTCTTTGAGGTTCCAATGACCATACTTTTATAGGCTAGTTTCCACGTGTACCATATCTAGTTCAACCTGTCTACTGTTTGATCTGACACGTTTTTTTCTTGCCACTTGTGTGTTCGCGTAATTTACGCAAATCTGCGATCTTCCTGTTGGTAAATGAAAGTAAGTAGATGCTTGAAAACAACGACAGTTTTAATTATGTTAACTTGCTAACCTTCTTTTGTTTTTGTTGTTGTTCCAAACCCAGCAGATCAAAATCAAAATGTCATGTTAGTGAAATTCTGTCAGCTCTCTTGACTAAATACAAAATAGAAATTACTTCAAACATTTCTTTAAGTTGTCGCTGTGTAGGCTATGTATGTCAACATATAAGTTGATATTTCTATTGATTTATTACGTGAACATATAAAGTTGATATTTCTATTGATTTATTACGTGAACATATTAAGTTGATATTCTTTTTTAGATTGATTTATTATGGGACAATAAAAGTTAATATTTTGATTGACAGATTATGTGAACATAAATGTTGACATTTTTTTAATTGATTAACTCAAATGTCTATGTTTATTTTGCAAGCGGTTTTGTCAGAAAGTCAATCATGAACATGTACACATGTTATTGTATGCGTGTACACATCCTTCAGTTTGACGTACACATGTACAAGACTGCGTATCACGAGGTTTCCTAGGCGTCAGACTCTCGTCTTTGATAGTTCCAATTTCTGGACATAAACACAGACATCAAGATAATTAGATCAACAAGTTTTTATCACAGTAAAAGCCAACTGTTTTGTCTCAAGGCATAGGCCATCACGCCACTACACAGATGTCATTGTCCGAAGCTCTTCATCGGTTTTATTATTGATCTCTTCCCAAATAGTGGTATCCTTATCTCTTCTCTCTGTCTTTCTCTTGTTCTCTTATTTCTCTTGTTCTCTTATTTCTCCAGCTGCCACCATGTTTACACGCGCTACTCGTCTTATCACATGTCCAGTGATGATTGATTATCTTCTTCTTGTCTTCATTATTACATTTCTTTGTCCATCAGCTCTTCTCCAATAATCTTCGTTAGTTGTCTGTGGGATTCTTTATATTCTTGTCAGATACCACATCTCTGCTGACTCTAATATTCATCTCAGAAACCACATCTCTGCTGACTCTAATATTCATCTCAGATACCACATCTCTGCTGACTCTAATATTCATCTCAGAAACCACATCTCTGCTGACTCTAATATTCATCTCAGAAACCACATCTCTGCTGACTCTAATATTCATCTCAGATACCACATCTCTGCTGACTCTAATATTCATCTCAGATACCACATCTCTGCTGACTCTAATATTCATCTCAGAAACCACATCTCTGCTGACTCTAATATTCATCTCAGAAACCACATCTCTGCTGACTCTAATATTCATCTCAGATACCACATCTCTGCTGACTCTAATATTCATCTCAGAAACCACATCTCTGCTGACTCTAATATTCATCTCAGAAACCACATCTCTGCTGACTCTAATATTCATCTCAGAAACCACATCTCTGCTGACTCTAATATTCATCTCAGAAACCACATCTCTGCTGACTCTAATATTCATCTCAGATACCACATCTCTGCTGACTCTAATATTCATCTCAGAAACCACATCTCTGCTGACTCTAATAATGATTGTTTCATGTTTTTGTCAATGTCCATGATTCACTTACATACAGTAAAACCAGTTCGATGACACACTTCAGAACTGCTTTCAGTCTAAGGAATTTACGGCATAGGATTGTCGTAATTTGGTACAATATATATTTTTTAAGCACACTTCATTTGATGTTATCCGTGCATCAAAGTACAGTCAGTGTATGATACTCCATTTATCATTGCAATATTTTGCTGATGAGGACTTCTGTTTGAAGACAGTTATTATTACTGCTGACTTGCTATTCAGTCTGAGTCCTTGTGTCTAGGCCGTCTTCTACTAGAATATTGTTTACAGGTCTATTTCTGTTACCACCAATGTTTCTATCAAAACTGTACTAACAGCACAGCGCACGTTACTAGTACTGTGAACTAAACCTTATAAACCTGGTTTATCTTTCCCTGACTATATAATGTTTTCGCTGTAAAGAGATAATATATTAGGTCCAAGAACACATCCCTGTCTCACTCCTTGTTGTACTGGTTATAAACTGCCCAGTTTGTTATCCACACTTACACCCCTTCCTGCACATATTTTTGACTATACAGAAATGTTGTCCATCAATATCTATTGTCATCTAACAATGATGACCTCGTGATGTGTGAATGTGTTCAACGTTTTATTATAATCTATGACACACGCGCGTGTGCACATAGATAATAAATATGAGACAAACATAAAGGTCACGTGTGTTCAGGCACTCGTAAGACATAAAGAAATAGAACACTTAGACAACAGAAAAACAACAGACGTGAGTGGCTTACCCAGGACTCGAACCCAGGACCTTCCGTGCGACAACCCCGCCTAGCTATGCAAGCGAATCACACTATCCTCCCTGCCATCTAGGCATCACCAAAAAATGATGCTTCGATGACGGGTCATTAGTGCTACCCGCAACACATAACACCGGAAATTTACCATAGGCAGTCCAGCCTATTAATGACGCAATCACTTCTGTTGTTCCCCTATTATACAGTATAGGTCAGACTACACAAGACAAAGACCTTGATACTGTGTCTAGTAAATGATAGAAGACTAAGAACAGTAAGTACAGGACAGAGGGTAGGTTTTTTGGTATTGTATAAACATTTATAACACATAAGGAAGGGAAACCCGAGGCCTGTAAACAGTAAATAAATATTAGACAAACATAAAGGTATGTTTTCAGCCACACGTAAGAAATAAATAAGTAGAACACTAGACAACAGAAAAACAACAGACGTGAGTGGCTTACCCAGGACTCGAACCCAGGACCTTCCGTGCGACAACCCCGCCTAGCTACGCAAGCGAATCACACTATCCTCCCTGCCATCTAATATTTATTTATTGTTTACAGGCCTCGGGTTTCCCTTCCTTGTGTGCAGATGGATGTTTATGTACGTCCAAACCTCTCTCCTTCAGTGTTTGTATTGTGTTGGGAGCTTCTTGTACCCAATAAATCCTGACTGATGATCTGCTATTTCTATTTTTATCTTGCGTCTTCTGTTCATTATCATTCTTTGTAACACTTTGATTAGACACTTTTGAGCGTCTTCGTACCTTGACCTTTACACTCATTTGCTTCAGTTAATTTGGCCTGTCTATGAAATTAGATTATAAACAGATGATCTGGTACGTGTCCCCTGACATAAATGGCAGTCTGTGGTTATTGTCTCGTCCTGAACTTTTAATTCTTCTATTGTTGACACGGTCAGTTCCGGTTACCTGTCTTTTGTTGACGTTATTTATAGCATGAAATGTTGAATTCTGTCACACAAGCAGACACACAGATAGACAGATAAATAGATTGAAAAATAGATAGACAAATTTACAGACTGACAGAGAGACAAACAAATCCACCAACCGATGGACCGACGTACATGACAGGCAAGCAGACAGACAAATCCATCGACCTAAATGCTACGAGCCAAACAGGCAAGCTGACATACACGATAGATAGATAGATAGATAGATAGATAGATAGATAGATAGATAGATAGATAGATAGATAGATAGATAGATAGATAGATAGATAGATAGATAGATAGATAGATAGATAGATAGATAGATAAATAGATAGATAGATAGATAGATAGATAGATAGATAGATAGATAGATAGATAGATAGATAGATAGATAGATAGATAGATAGATAGATAGATAGATAGATAGATAGATAGATAGATAGATAGATAGATAGATAGATAGATCGAACGAACGAACGAACTTTATTTTCAAAGGGTTGAGAATTGGGCTCACAGGCCCATCTGACATTCTGCCCTTCCTTTCTCTCGTCTTTTATACTGATTTCATTTATTCACACATACATTTTACCCATCAATTCAAGGAATTCAACGTTGTAAAGGTAAAATAATAGCATACTCACATTCACAGTATCTAATTATAAACATGAAATAAAATATGTTGAAAAGTACAAACTAAGTATTACCATGAAACAAAATATGTTGAAAAGCACTAACATCATCATTAAACCTACACTCGATATTATACCATTTGTTCGGGAAAATAATCACATTAGGGGGGCAGATAATCAGAACTCATAAAGTATTCGAAAAGTTTACGATTGTATGAATAGGGACTGAGGTTGTTATGTTTTAGATAATGTGGAAGATAGTTACAAAGATGAGCAGCAGAGTAAGCTAAGCTTTTCTTGAATAAGTCAAGCCTAGGCTTGGGCACTTGTATTTTGTTAAGGCGTTGACTGCGTCTTTCATTGTATTTGAACATTGGCCACAGATATGTTGGAGCATTCTGTGACAGGATTTTGTGAACAAATTTAGCTTTGTTGAACAGAAAGCGCTTTCTTAGAGGCAGTATTTTGAGATCTTTATATAGATCTACACTCTGTGTTTGGCAGTCGTCAGAAACTAGACGCACTGCACGCTTTTGTAGTGAATGGAGTCTTTTTGTGTTGGACATAGAACAACCATCCCAGATTGTGGAGCAATAGTCAAGGTTTGTTTGTATGTGAGATACATAGAACAATTTTCGTGCATCTTCATCTAGGAAATGTTTGATTTTAGCTAGATAGATAGATAGATAGATAGATAGATAGATAGATAGATAGATAGATAGATAGATAGATAGATAGATAGATAGATAGATAGATAGATAGATAGATAGATAGATAGATAGATAGATAGATAGATAGATAGATAGATCGATCGATCGATCGATCGATCGATCGATCGATCGATAGATAGATAGATAGATAGATAGATAGATAGATAGATAGATAGATAGATAGATAGATAGATAGATAGATAGATAGATAGATAGATAGATAGATAGATAGATAGATAGATAGATAGATAGATAGATAGATAGATAGATAGATAGATAGATAGATAGATAGATAGATAGATAGATAGATAGATAGATAGATAGATAGATAGATAGATAGATAGATAGATAGATAGATATATAGATAGATAGATAGATAGATAGATAGATAGATAGATAGATAGATAGATAGATAGATAGATAGATAGATAGATAGATAGATAGATAGATAGATAGATAGATAGATAGATAGATAGATAGATGACACGAATGACGCAGCTCTCACTGTGGAGACCAAATGTTTAACTCATTACTGGGTGCCACGCGGACTGGCGTTGGGGATCATGCATTTTCATTCCGTACGGTCTGTGATGTATTGAGTCAGTTGTGTCTTCAATCTTTTGTAATTTAAAACGTGGTTAGTTTGTTGAGGTCATTTCCTCACTCTCGCTGTCTGCGACTTGTCCTCTTTGAGTTGATTTTACCAGTTGTTACTAGATTCTGTCATGTTTCTATTGTCACGACGTTACCAGATTCTGTCATGTCTCTATTGTCACGACGTTACCAGTTGTTACCATATTCTCTCATGTTTCTATTGTCACGACGTTACCAGTTGTTACCAGATTCTCTCATGTTTCTATTGTCACGACGTTACCAGTTGTTACTAGATTCTGTCATGTTTCTATTGTCATGACGTTACCAGATTCTGTCATGTCTCTATTGTCACGACGTTACCAGTTGTTACCATATTCTCTCATGTTTCTATTGTCACGACGTTACCAGTTGTTACCAGATTCTCTCATGTTTCTATTGTCACGACGTTACCAGTTGTTACCAGATTCTGTTATGTTTCTGTTGTCACGACGTTACCAGATTCTGTCCTGTTTCTATTGTCACGACGTTACCAGTTGTTACCATATTCTCTCATGTTTCTATTGTCACGACGTTACCAGTTGTTACCAGATTCTGTTATGTTTCTATTGTCACGACATTACCAGTTGTTAACAGATTATCTCATGTTTCTATTGTCACGACATTACCAGTTGTTGCCAGATTCTGTTATGTTTCTATTGTCACGACATTATCAGTTGTTACCAGATTCTCTCCTGTTTCGCTTGTCACGACATTACCAGTGGTTACCAGATTCTGTTATGTTTCTATTGTCACGACATTACCAGTTGTTACCAGATTCTGTTATGTTTCTATTGTCACGACATTACCAGTTGTTAACAGATTCTCTCCTGTTTCTATTGTCACGACATTACCAGTTGTTACCAGATTCTGTTATGTTTCTATTGTCACGACATTACCAGTTGTTACCAGATTCTGTTATGTTTCTATTGTCACGACATTACCAGTTGTTACCAGATTTTCTCATGTTTCTATTGTCACGACATTACCAGCTGTTACCAGATTCTGTTATGTTTCTATTGTCACGACGTTACAAGTTATTAACAGATTCTCTCATGTTTCTATTGTCACGACGTTACAAGTTATTAACAGATTCTCTCATGTTTCTATTGTCACGACGTTACCAGTTGTTACCAGATTCTGTCATGTTTCTATTGTCACGACATTACCAGTTGTTACCAAGTTCTGTCATGTTTCTATTGTCACGACGTTACCAAGAACTTTGACTTCATCCGCCTTGTCGTGTTTTATTAATTGATAACTTTCTTCGATGTCTCTGAGAGCGTCCTCATTTCTTGTTGTGGCTGTCCAGGGTGACGTAGATTTAAATCAATATGTAGATGTTGTAGTCAGAAGTAGGTCGTTATAAACAATATGTCATGACAACTAAAATGATGATTTTAAACAGAGAAGTACGGTGTTTCTTCACGTGAAGTTAATTAATGAGGAAGTCTGTGAAACAGGATGACCAATGTTTCTAGAAGTGAAAGTTACAGTACACGGAGATGTGTGAACGTAGAAGAATAAAGTGTCAGATTAGCCGGTCTCAGCACTGACTCTCCTAGCTGGTCTGTAACGACCATCCTGATACTATTAGCCGGTCTCAGGACTGACTTTCCTTGCTGGTTTGTAACGACCATCCTGGTACTATTAGCCGGTCTCAGCACTGACTCTCCTAGCTGGTCTGTAACGACCATCCTGGTAATATTAGCCGGTCTCAGGACTGACTTTCCTTGCTGGTCTGTAACGACCATCCTGGTAATATTAGCCGGTCTCAGGACTGACTTTCCTTGCTGGTCTGTAACGACCATCCTGGTACTATTAGCCGGTCTCAGGACTGACTCTCCTAGCTGGTCTGTAACGAACATCCTGATACTATTAGCCGGTCTCAGGACTGACTCTCCTGCTGGTCTGTAACGACCATCCTGATACTATTAGCCGGTCTCAGCACTGACTCTCCTGCTGGTCTGTAACGACCATCCTGATACTATTAGCCGGTCTCAGCACTGACTCTCCTGCTGGTCTGTAACGACCATCCTGATACTATTAGCCGGTCTCAGGACTGACTCTCCTGCTGGTCTGTAACGACCATCCTGATACTATTAGCCGGTCTCAGCACTAACTCTCCTGCTGGTCTGTAACGACCATCCTGATACTATTAGCCGGTCTCAGGACTAACTCTCCTAGCTGGTCTGTAACGACCATCCTGATACTATTAGCCGGTCTCAGGACTAACTCTCCTAGCTGGTCTGTAACGACCATCCTGATACTATTAGCCGGTCTCAGCACTGACTCTCCTGCTGGTCTGTAACGACCATCCTGATACTATTAGCCGGTCTCAGGACTGACTCTCCTGCTGGTCTGTAACGACCATCCTGATACTATTAGCCGGTCTCAGCACTAACTCTCCTGCTGGTCTGTAACGACCATCCTGATACTATTAGCCGGTCTCAGGACTGACTCTCCTAGCTGGTCTGTAACGACCATCCTGATAGATCACAACAAACTAAAAAAAAGGGGGGAGGTGAGGGGACGGACGCACCATGTCAGCTCGAACCGGGGTGTGAGGTGGGCGGACGCCCAGGTTGACCGCTAGGACGGGGGTGTGAGGTGGGCGGACGCCCAGGTTGACATCTAGGACGGGGTGCGAGGTGGGCGGACGCCTCGGTTGACAGCTAGAACGGGGGTGCAAGGGGGCGGACGCCCCAATGGACAGCTAGGACGGGAGTGCGAGGTTGGTGGAAGCCACAGTTGACAGCTAGGACGGGGATGCGAGGTGGGCAAACGCCCCAGTTGACAGCTAAGGCGAGGGTGCGAGGGGGCGGACGCCTCAATGGACAGCTATCAGATACTATTATGACATTAATGTACTGCTTAAAAATCTACTTGCAAGCATAATTTATTTTTCTGTGTTTTTTCTCTCTGAAGGGGGAAATGGGGGGGGTTCAAAGGAATTATCTGCCCCTGGTACCAAATACTTTGTAGCGTACGCCCCTGGGTCATAGTAGCAATATGCTTTGTTGTCTTCGTCTGGCAGTAACTAAAAGTACAGGGAGGTCATTTGTAGTATTTGTTGTGAAATTTAAAAATTAATAATTATAATATATACATATATAAAGGGCGGGATCTTTAAAGATTAATTAATCGATGAATTTTTTTTTTCATTAATTAATTGAAATAAAATAAATTTTAATCGATTATTCTATTTTTAGCGACGTTGTCGTGGAATATTCTAATCCACATATATAAATTATTAGGTAAATATGAAGCCTAACAAATAAAATTAATAAAGAAAAGAGCAATGGTAAATAACAGTGCTGTCACAAAGAAGGTACTCGAAATTCCCCTTGTTTTCTGCTTCGTCTGCAAATTGTAACGCTTTCACGTTGATAGTAAAAGCTTACTGTATTATACCCGCTTTCTTCAATGAAACGTGTGCTGTATTTCTTGGAAAAACATTGAGAGGCAGACTGCGTAATGACCTAAATTAATCCTAACATTAATTATACTGCGTTACCAAAACGAACGAACAGATGGACTAAAGGATAAAGAGAGAAGGGAGGGCTGAAAATCAGGAACGCATGCAACACGCTTCGCGCGATACACAAATGCTGCCATCACGCGTGTAAGTCTACATGCACTAATTTTTTTTCAGACGGACAGTGATAAAATACACTACCCTTTCCCAGAGTTAGGTTTATAAATCATAAAAAACGCTTATTAGGAAAGACAACAATAGATGGGTTTACGTTTGAAAACATAACAGTACCCAGACAGCACATCTTCGAAACAGGAGGTAGAAGAAATTGCATATTTTGAATGCAGCCACGTAGCTCCTTTAAATTTGTATTTTTGGGTTCCTTAGGGCTTGCTGACAAATAATATGTAAAACGTTACGCAAATAGTCCAGGAATTAATAAATTATACCCAAAATAAAATAGTGAGGATGCCTGACAGCATGAAATCATTTCTGCTCATAAAATTTTTTTTATAACGTGTTTGAAAAAAACCTTGCGTTACAGAATTAGCCTACCATGTAAACTCCAAATTGATTGGAGCGCAACAAATGAAAGCCTAACCACGATTGGTCGGACTATAAATACTATCTTTCGTTGTCAGGGGAGACGGGGAAGGGTAACATTTTTTCAAACACTTGTCGAAACGGGGCTCATTGGTCAGACTCGCTGATATACACACTTGGGAGCGTTAGTTCGAAACCACTTGTTTAAATAAGCTTGATAAAGCATCAGTGCGTTGAAGCCAGCTTATATTTTGCTAAATAAAAGCCTGGAAGATAAGCAGATGGGAATTTGTGCCAGTTTGTGCCAGAATTCATTGCTAATCAACGTATCTGTGTTTATTCGTATGAATTGTGGTAAGCTTGAACCATTCAATATCTTTTAATGAAAATTGAATGTGAATTGTTGATTTATGCCTGTATATATATGTGTAGTTCAGTGGCAAACAAGAGATAAAGCCTATAATGCTCCAGCCTGAACAGAGGTTATCGGAGGGAAGTAAAACGGCATGGAATGGCCAAATAGTACACTGACACCTAGATGATTGACTAGAAAGAAATAATGCTGGAATTGCAGAGGCGTAGTAACCATTAAGGAGGTTAATGCTGGTATAAAGTACTTCAGAATGAAGCTGATAGTTGGCCTAACGCTCTGAACTCAATGTTTGTGCTGTATTGTGATCAGTGTAAAAGAGAGTATAAGTTAGTTATGAAGTAGAAGGTACATCCTTCTTGATTTCAGGGACCGTGGTCTTGATGGTACTGAGCTGCACCTGGTCAGAGCTTTGCTGAATCCTGAGTCGGACAGCATACTCCTTGGTCTTTTTAGCTATCAGTGAGGTGTCTCCTGAACCCAGAGGAGAATTCGAGCAGAGGAGTCCTTTCCTGCCGCCATCACGCCAGATAAGCGAATTGGCCAGCTGAGCTCAACATTATGTCCCCTCATCTTGAAATGACTTTGTAAAATTAACATTAAGAGGGGAAATTAATTGTCTTAATATCAGGAACTGAGAACATCTCCAATACTAGTTTCCTTAAGACAAACTATTGAAGTCATGATGACAACTACCAACAGAGCTTGAACAAAACAAAACCAGTATTACCTCATACTACTATTACACAACTGACACACATAGGATATTTTTAATAATATATGTCACTACCAGATTCATATTAATACATTCTGTACATAACTTGTAATTAACATTGATTGTGATTCCTGGTTCCTTTGTCTTTGAATCAGGACACACATATGCCTTTATGATAGAAATGAATACATATTGTTATTTGAAAAGTTACGAGTGTCTCCTGTAAGATATTCTCATAGAGTGTTATATGTATGTGAGTGTCACAGTGTTGTCAAGAGTAGTGGATTAAATTAAATTGTTTATCTGTCTGTTGTTGTGACTTACACTTCACCATACTCATACCCTAGACACATAACGTAGCATCACACTATTCCAGAATAATTCTGACTGAGATATAGAGATATGTGGTAGCAAGTAAGGTTATCTATAATACACTACTCTTAATAGATATAGATACCTTCACAGCTGATCTCAGTCAGTACACTAAGTCCCCTATAAATATTTATAACATCCCACTTCACCACAGACGTTTATTTTATTTATTTATTTATTTTTTGCATGCGACCATTTGCTATGTTAGAGGTTTGTGATATTTAAGGAACCAGAAGTTAGAACAGACGGACACATTTACTTACCTAGGATGTATAGTAACACAAGACGGCGGAACAAGCAAGGACATTAACAACAGAATGAATAAAACCAGAACAGCCTTTGCTGTTCTCAACAACATTTGGAAGTCTTCCCAGTACAGCACAGACACTAAATTAAGACTGTATGAGAGCTGTGTACTTTCTGTGCTTCTCTATGGTGTGGAATGTTGGAGAGTAACTGAGAAGGAAATGTCGACATTGTCCTCTTTCCATATCTGCCTAAGGAAAATTCTCCGAATCTTTTGGCCGAATACCATCACCAACCAAGATCTGCTTACTCGGAGTAACCAAGAGGACATGCACACCATCATAGCTGGCAGACGCTGAGTTGGCCACGTCCTTAGAAGGGACCCTGATGCCATCACAAGAACAGCTATGCTATGGACCCCCGAAGGAAAGCGAAAGAGAGGCCGACCAAAAACAACTTGGTGGTGAACTGTGGAGGCCGAGATGCAAAAGATGATCCAGAGTTGAGTACGAACGATGGCCGCCGACTGAACAAAGTGGAAGCAGTTTTTCGCTACCCTACAAGACGCCACCAGGCGTGATGGCCGCCGACTGAACAAAGTGGAAGCAGTTTTTCGCTACCCTACAAGACGCCTCCAGGCGTGATGGCCGCCAACTGAACAAAGTGGAAGCAGTTTTCACTACCCTACAAGACGCCACCAGGCGTGATGGCCACTGACTGCTTTGACAGTCGGCGGCTAATAATCAAAGAAGAAAGAGAAGAAAATGTTTTGTGATATGAAATTGGACAACTGTGGTCAATAATAATACATTTTTTGCTTGTAATTTTTCATGACCCTGTTATCTTATAACAAACTTATGTATAAGTTAAATAAATAACGTTTTTAAGGATTTTAAAAAAAAATGTTATTTATGATTTTTAAAATAATTTATCGAATTGTTCAAAATTGATGGATTAATCTTCGATTTTTAAAATTCGATTAATCAATTAAGATTTTAAAAATCAAATCCAGCCCTAATATATATATATATAAATATAGATGAAGATTGTTAGCTGACAATTCTGGTTCAGTCCTTTACTCACCGTACACGTGGATCCACAAATGAGCGATAGGCTACCGTACACTGCTAGACTAGAATTGTATGTCACAACTAATGGATGTCACAACTAATGGATGTCACAACTAATGGATGTCACAACTAATGGATGTCACAACTAATGGATGTAGGATTTAGATGAAGATGATTTTATTGTGACGTGGAACTGACCAGGGCGATGACAAGAAAAAATAGGGAAGACTGTCGGAGCTTCCAGTAATTTTAGACGACCCTCAGATAATGAACAACCATGATAACAAGATCCTTGCGCATTTTAAAATATGATCATACACGCTGTCATTGTCAACAAACTATAGGCTACTAGCCGCCATTAAAAACGCATCGCATTAGTTTATGAACCGCAACTCGTTGTGCTAAATTTAAAATACATGAAACCACTGATTTTACATTTCTGATCCATTTACTAACCCAAATTTGCTGTATTATTAAACATGAGACAATTCAGAACCGGCTCCTAAGCAGTTGTCAACCCTAGGTGTAAAAACAAAAGTCGCAATCACTTTTATTTCAGTCACAGCCATCATTAATACAATGTATGACGGTCATTGGTGGTACCTGTACCTGTCGCCAGAAATCGCTGGTTCAGCCTCACTATAGTGGACTGGTCACAGCTGAAATGTTTGGCAACATCTCTGGTCGCCATTCCACTGCTGAGCATACCAACAGCTTGCCATCGCTCTTGTGACGACAGTCGAGGCATGACAAAAACATTAACAGACTTTCTTTCGATGAAAACAGATAATGGCTTTTTACTCGCTGAAACTTGACTAATGCGTGTGCCAAATTTCGACTTTTCGACTTTTAATAAAGCCAGAATTTATCATAAACCTTGTTTTGCACGGAAGCACGCAAAATTTGAAGTAAACATCACATCGACAGTAAAGTGGGAATACATGAACTTCATCACTTGCACACTTTCGGGGTTTGAAAATCGCTCACTTGCATAAACATTTCAAGAGTGAAAATATGTCACGATTTCGATGCGTTTTTAATGGCGGCTAGTATATAACGCTGAACCAAAAGTTACATTAGAATTAACATTTAGATAAAAGTTCCCAGTTTATTTTCGCCGTAAACTCGACTCCTGTTTCTGGAGAGTTTTTTACAGGCTTAAAATGTCGACTAAAATGCGCCACACTTCACGGTATATATAAGAACCCAGTTATAGATTTATTCTTTAATTACATGCCGACTGGCGTTAGCGATAATGTTTCTCCACGCTCTGCAGGCCATAGTGTGTGAGTAAATTGTGTCCATTATTTTTCCATACCATGTGATCAGTTTGTCGACGTATTTCCCTTTCTCTTCTTCTCTGTCAGTTAACGCCTCCAAATATTACCAGACTCTTTAAAATCTCTCTGGGAAACAGCAACATTTGACTACTGGCACAATAGGATGGTGCTTCTCTTTGGCTTCCGTCAGATGTGTGTAGTTGTGTAACAAAATAACCATTGAAATTTGCAAGCAGAAGCAGATTCACCTCTCCCCCAAATATATAAAATAAAATTTAAAAAACAGATACAGACACTTATAACAAGAAAAAAACCACTATCATTGTATTCCGGAAAACGGTCCTTCATCTTGACACAATACCAACAGCGCCTTGTGGGTATATTTTAAACAAAGAAACAAACAGAAAGAAAACAAACTCAAACGGACTTGTTCTCCTGATAGAGAACAACAAAAAAGTCACATGACTCCACATCAAAAGAAAACGCAAAAGTTTAAGAAACAATAACTAATGAGAAGCAGAATTATTCTGCTCTTACATGGGACAAAAATAAATAGAAATTTGTGACAGTAGGGAAAATGTGGGTCAGAAGAAAAGGAGAACACAGTTACTACAGTGATGGATAAACATAGTGTGAAACATAGAGGCCAGAGTTACTACAGTGATGGATACACATAGTGTGAAACATAGAGGCCAGAGTTACTACAGTGATGGATACACATAGTGTGAAACATAGAGGCCAGAGTTACTACAGTGATGGATAAACATAGTGTGAAACATAGAGGCCAGTGTTACTACAGGGATGGATAAACATAGTGTGAAACATGACCTAAATTGTTCCAGTGCTCGATAGATGAAGAGAGACAAGATCGATTACTTTACTTTGCGCATCACATAACAATATTAACGATATTAATAGTTCGAGATATCACTATCGTATGACATATCAATAGCTCGATGTATCATTATTTTCTGACAAATCAATAGCTCGAGATATCGCTAATTTGTGACGTATAAATTGTTCGTGGTATCACTATTGTGTGACATATCAATAGTTCGTGGTATCTCTCTTTTATGACGCATCAAAAGGTCGAGATATCATCAGTGCTTTGTGATAAATCAATTGTTCGAAACTTCACTATTGTGTGATATATCAATAATTCGAGCTATTACTATGTTGTGACATACCAATAGTTCGAGATATCACTATTTGGTGACAAATCAATAGTTCGCAATATCTCTATTTCATGACACATCAATAGCTCGAGATATCCATATTTTGTGACGTATCAATAATTCGAGGTATCAAAATATTGTGACATATCAAATAGTTCGAGATATCACCACTCTGTGCCATTAAAAAAAAAAAAATCAGATGTCACGAATTAATATCTTGTGGGACATCGCTTCTCAGGAATCAACATTTTGTGGACATTAGTAAATAATGACATAAAAGGTTTGGTACTTATGAATAGCTTGAGACATAAGTCATAGATCGTGACATGTCAATAGTTTGTGACATAAGTACTTTGTGACATGTCAGTATGTTGGGATGCCAGTACTTTATGTCATGTCAGTATGTTGGTGTGTCAGTACTTTGTGACACACTTTATACATTATTAGCCACATAAATTCTCGTATTCCTAACATCATGTCCTAACTTTTCCCACCACTGTTTCAATCTTTTTCGGGATGGGAACCTAACTGTGCACTGTTGAAACAACGAGCATTATGGTGCCATCCTTAATAATGGTGGATGCTTGATTCTGGATAACATTTCTTGAATGTCCCTGTTTGTAATTCTTTTGAGTATGAATAACAAACAGAGTTCGTTAGCTCGGCCGGTTAAGTCGCTCAAGTCGGTCATGTCGCTCAAATCGATACTTCTGCTAATAATGATTCAGAGACGGGCCAATAAAAGTTGATTTAGTTTTAGCTTTTAATGCGTAACAAGGCCAGATTTTTAATGCATAACAAGGCCAGATTTTTAATGCGTAACAAGGCCAGATTTTTAATGCGTAACAAGGCCAGAGGTTTAAAAGTATCCGTACATTTACAAAAGATGTTCTGATAAAGCAGCTTTGAATTAATTACTCAAATTTAATTCCATTGACTTCTTCTTCCCTTTACCCGATGCCACTTTTGAGGAGTTGCTCCATAACTCTATAACCAGTAATATAATAATAATAAATTCTTTAAGCACCAAACACGGCGCATAAGGCAGAAACCAGTGCTCTCCAGGTTGTTCGTTGTGACGCCACTCCTCTTAGCTCTTGCACATTATTTAGGCCCAACGTTCTTCCTTCTCTTATTATTGTTCTTCTGAGTGTTTCTTTTGGTCTTCCTTTTTTCCTCTTACCCTCAGGAACCCAAGTGAGCGCCTGTAGTGGTATTCTGTTGTTTTGCATTCGTAGGACATGACCGATATATGACCATCGTCTTTTCCTTATATAGTCGGAGACATATTTCTGCCTAGAGTCTTCTCTTATTTGTCTATTAGTCTTGAATTCTTTCCAACTGATGTTCATGAGTTTTCTAAGACATTTGTTCTCGAATGTATTCAGCTTGTTCTCCAATGATTTTGTTATTTTCCAACTCTCACAGCCGTATGTTAACACTGAGATAACATTTGAATTAAACAGACGAAGCTTGGTATGTATATTCAATGATCGTAATTTCCAAATGTTAATAATCTATGAAAGGCGTAATTGCCATCCAGATAAATAACCTGGAAGACATGCTGCAGATAAATTACAATACAATTATTTTCCGCCATGTTTTGGCTGGTTACTTACTCGTGATGTAATATTTGTATTACGTATAATTTGTTTGTGTCTTCTATATGATACGTTTTATATATATATATATATATATATATATATATATATATATATATATATATATATATATATATATATATATATATATATATATATATATATATATATATATATATATATATATATATATATATATATATATATATATATAGTATACTTATTATGTATAATTCATGTATGTCATTTATAACATGTGTGTTTCGTATACCTTACGCATGTGTTATGTATAGCTTATGTCTGTTATGTATAGCTTATGTCTGTGTTATGTATTGCTTATGTCTGTGTTATGTACAACTTATGTCTGTGTTATGTACAACTTATGTCTGTGTTATGTATAGCTTATATCTGTGTTATGTACAGCTTATGTGTAGCTTATGTCTGTGTTATGTATTACTTATGTCTGTGTTATGTATAACTTATGTCTGTGTTATGTGTAGCTTATGTCTGTGTTATATGTAGCTTATGTCTGTGTTATATGTAGCTTATGTCTGTGTTATGTATAACTTATATCTGTGTTATGTGTAACTTATATCTGTGTTATATGTAACTTATATCTGTGTTAAATGTAACTTATGTATGTTTTATGTGTAACTTACGTATGTGTTATGTATAACGTATTTCTGTGTTATGTATAACGTATGTCTGTGTTATGTATTGCTTATGTCTGTGTTACGTATAGCTTATGGCTGTGTTACGTGTAGCTTATGTCTGTGTTATGTGTAGCTTATGTCTGTGTTATGTATAGCTTTGGCCTGTGTTATGTGTAACCTATGTCTGTGATATGTGTAAATTATGTCTGTGTTATGTACAATTTAGGTCTGTGTGATGTATAACTTATACCAGTGTCATGTTTAACTTATGTCAGTGTTATGTTAAACGTGTATCTATGTTACATGTAACTTATGTCTGTGTTATGTATAGCTTATATCTCTGTTATGTATAACTTATGTCTGTGCTATATGTAGCTTGTCTGTGTTATGTGTGTAATGCATAACTTACATCTGTGTTATGTATAGCTTATGTATGTGTTATATATGTGTTATTTGTAACGTCTGTCTGTTATGTCTAACTTACAACAACCAGCGTGCAATCTCACACACATCAAATCGTAATGAACCTGGCCAAGTGTTTTGGATTAGTCGAGTTTTGTTTTAACGGGAAATGACTTTGTTGATCTCTGTGGAGTTTTATCTATTCAATGTTGGCTCGGATCAGATGCTCATGTTTTATGGATGAAGAGAGCCCTGTAATGGACTGCTAGCAGCGCATGATCCAAGCTGTCAAATGAATTCAAACCTTTGATTATGACAGATTTAAGTGCGTGATAAAACATTTATTTACTGCATTTTCTCATTTTAACTAACATTTTTTTAGGCAACCCTGAAGCGAGAGTCCGTGACACCAGTTCATGTAATTAATTCTTGGGTGTCTTATTTTCTGTTTTTTATCTCTTTGAAAATATCTGGACGAGCGTACTTTTACACGGGACATAGTGAGTAGTCCATCTTGTTATGTAATAATGACGATAATAACATGAATAAAAGTAGCGACTGACAAGAGACGTGTGATGTACTGAACATAGCTTGTCATCTGTTGTAATCATGATTATACAGTTACTGTGAGTTACTGTCGGATCTTTGTGATTGAGTTAGTACTGTCATGGTTGCAGTTTTAGTCAGAGTAGCTATTGAAACATTATAGTAACTCACTGTAACTGTGGACGCGTTAGGACTTTTGTGATTGTAGGTAATGTAGTATTTCCAACGTTCTAGTCACTAATAATGGGATGATTGTAGTAACTTAAATAGTTTAGTGATTAAAGTGATAGTGCGAGCTTAGTGACTGTAATAAATGTAGTAATTTAGTGACTGTAATAACTTTTGAATTTTAGTAACTATAATAACTTTGGTAATTTAGTGATTGTGATAACTATGGTTATTAAGTGACTGTAATATCTGGCAATTTAGTAACTGTAATAACTTTGGTAATTTAGTAACTGTAATAACTAGTAACTTAGTGACTGTAATAACAGGTAACTGAGTTACTGTAATAACTGGTAATTTAGTGACTCTATAACTTTGGTAATTTAGTGACTGTAATAACTGGTAATTTAGTGACTGTAATAACTAGTAACTTAGTGACTGTAATAACAAGTAAATAAGTTACTGTAATAACTGGTAAGTTAGTGACTCTATAATTTTGGTAATTTAGTGACTGTAATAACTTTGGTAATTTAGTGACTGTAATAACTGGTAATTTAGTGACTGTAATAACTGGTAATTTAGTAACTGTAATATCTAGTAACTTAGTGACTGTAATAACTTTGGCTATTTAGTAACTGCAATAACTTTGGTAATTTAGTGACTGTAATGGGGACTGTAATTGCGATGGGGTGTACCATCTCTCCGATACTATTCGTGATGGCTATGCAGGTAATCCTCAATGCGGCTGAAGGAATGGCTATAGGTCCAGAGCTCGGTGGAATGTGTCACATGCCACCGCTCAAAGCATTCATGGATGACGCAACAATTCTGACATCAGATCAACATCAGGCCTGGAGAATGTTAGAACGCCTGGATGAACTAGTCAGCTGGTGCAGAATGAGCTTCAAACCCAAGAAGTCGAGAAGCCTATCAGTCAGGAAAGGGAAGATAGCAGAGGACATATTCATGGTTTCCAACCAAAGAATCCCTACTGTCATTGAGGAACCTGTTAAAAGTCTTGGCAGGGTGTACGATGCCTCATTAAAAGACTCGAAGGCAGTGCAACAGACAATAGAAATGGCAGACAGAAGGCTACAGATCATAGACCAAAGCAGACACCTGGGAAAGTTCAAACTGTGGTGTCTCCAGTTCATGTTGATACCGAAGTTGCTGTGGCCACTGCTTATATATGAAATAAGCACAAGTACAGTGGAAGCTATAGAGCAGAAGGTCAACAAGTTCATGAGAAAATGGTTAAGGGTACCACCAGGTCTGTCAGATGTAGCACTGTACTGCAAAAAGTCAAAACTTCTGCTTCCTTTCAAGTCAGTTGTTGAAGAGTACAAAGTTGGAAAGGCAAGGCTTGCAATGATGCTACGCGAGTCAGCTGATGACGTGGTTAAGTCCATTCAGCCCACACTGAAAACGGGAAGGAAGTGGAGAGTGGAAGAAGCTGTTGATGCTGCTGTCGTAGATTTTTGATAGGAGAATTAAGACTTGGGTTGGTCCCTTCTGATTAGATTTGAATAAGTGATAGTCACAGTGAGAGAAAGTAATAGCAATAGATTTCCACGAGTGAGATGGTAGACTGTGATAGAGGCTGTCTCTGAAATAGAGAAATCTTCTCTCTTTCACCTATCTTCTACGACAGATTTAGAGGAGTCAGACAGTCTAAACACATATATATATATATTTCATATATAGTTCTATCCTATATATAGTTCTATATGTGCACGCACATACAAGACGACGGTTAGACGTACAGACGTGGGAAAACTATAACAAATGATTATATAGATATTCTAGAACGAGCTGACCAACACGCTGATTAAGTTAAGGACAGTTTATTTATCAATATAAACTTCCATCACCACAACATCCAAAATTTACATCAAATATATATATAAATAAGCATCAAGTCAATGAATTGCTACAAAAAAAAGATATAGACCCACTGGTATGATCTTCCCTCGATGTTTAGCCCACAGTCCCGTTAGGAGAAAGATGATAGCCCAAAGAGTCACGGATACATATGATTTGGTCTAATATTTCCCCCTTTTAAGGTATGGACAGACTTGATATCTCTGATCTATTCTAAGGTAAAATATGGTTAGCAATACTTGCATAAAGAAAGTTAAGACAGCAAAATGGGTGCCAAATTACAACAATAAAGAAACACTCAGACCTGCATTCACTCTATTTACTCAGCCGTGGCCACGTGCTCTCTTGTATACTTACAGCTTTGTTAACAGCATCTGGAAACATAACTTTTAGGACATTCACATACAGAATCGTCAATGGCAGTCTTTGACCAAGAAATCCCCAGTTCCAAAAAGACGGGTTGAATTATCTGCATCAGGGAACGATTCATTGGGTGTTCTTATTTTTCGGATGTCTGTTTAAGTCACATTAAAATTGTCCAGGCACGAACATTAACAACGAGCACAGTGTCAATAGCTTAGGTTTCTAGAAATGAGGAATGTCAGATCGGTGTCTTCTTTCAGGTTAGGATTTTATTTGGTCACCACACCACTAGTCAACAGTATCGGAGTGTTACAGGCGTTAATATGTTACTTGCCGCATGGGCTAAAAGGTACTTGCGGTTTTATTCTCTGAAAGAATCAAATCAGGCTCGATGGCCCGTTACTTCTTTAAAAATCGTAAAGTTCAGGTAAAGGTTCTAGACCAAGTCTTTAAGGAAAGAATGTTTTTGTTCTACACAGATATTTACTCTGTACTTAACGCTGGCAAAGTTTGGGTCACCCCACTATTCACTGAATAAAGGAAAAAAACACATATAAAATAATTATACATACTATGAACTTGTTATAGCTTACATTTTAAACTGCAAGCGTACAGCTTGACTTATCATTTAAAACTTCCCGTGAAATAAGTTATATACAAAATCAATCATCATGAATTAGGAATACGTATGTATTCCGTCAATACTCACTGATGCAGCATTTCAGTTATAAGTTAATTTCTAAAATATATTCTCGTCTGATTATTTAGCAGTAAATCAAATTCATTTATGGCTGCATGAGTTTAAGCTAGAAATATAATTTATTCTGTTTTCCACTGAAACACGTCACTAGAAAATAATACAGACTATATTTTAATTCTCTCTGCACAAAAGAACTAGTGAAAATGAAATAGGCGATTTAACACTTTAAACACTTCACAAAATACTAGATATAATATATTTACCTCAACACGGAACTACTAAGAACTAAAACCACTTCGACCAACTAATGCCCTCTATCATCAACAGAGATACTTAGAAATCGAACATTCAATTCGACCAACTAATTGCTTCTATAACAGAGATTCTTAGGGCTCGAACGTAGGTTGTTCTAGTCTAACTGCGAAGTTACTGAGTGCGTGAAGTCAGGTTTCCAACTCTAGTTATATCTATGAAACGGACAAAGATGTGCGCTATTTCCAATACCACGCAATAGCCTCCCCTTTCCTTAACACCTACGTACCTTAGACGCTGGACATAACATGCCAAACGCGTCTTAGACACCTCACTGCTAGCGAAACTGGCCCAGAGTGCCGTGACAGAGGAAACTACCAGACAAATGTCTCATTCTGCGCCGTGCAGATGTCGGGTTTCAAACCTCACCTGAGCACTCAGCCGATGAAACTACGTTGAGACAGGTGAAAATGCAGACGATATGTCGGCCCTATGTCTGAGATAGATGAATATTCACAGTTTACGTCTACAATGCAATAACCTCCAGAGCCTGACATCTACGTAATAGAATGAGTATCAGTATGAGAAAGAAAAACGGTAAAGTGAGAATGGGAAAGAAAATATTTCTTGCAAACGAACGAATGCGAAAAATACAGGAAAAGGATAAAGAGTGATAATAAAATAGAGGACACGGGTGGAAGAAAGAAGAGAATATAGAAAATTTATTGATCATAATCTCTATGTGACAGCTGCCCAAGAGTCACTCAAACTGAGGGAGGTAATCGGATACACACAAACGAATAGACGAGGATTTGCTCATGGAGACATCCGCTGGTGGTCCAAGGCATCAAGCAGGGAGCGCAGAGACATGGTAGTTCAGGAGATACGAGGAGCTGAGAATGATAAGAGGTTGCAAAAAGCAGTGCAGCAGGTCCAGCAAGGCCAATGGACTACATGGGAAGGAGCGCTGCAGAGGTCCTTGACATGGAATGATATATGGCATATGGCACCTCTTAGGCTCAGCTTCGTTGTTAGATCAATGTATGACCTGCTGCCGTCGGCCACCAACCTTGTGAAATGGGGAAAGTCGGATGATGAGCAGTGCCCCCTGTGCCAGGGGAGGCAGACACTCGAACACGTGCTCTCAGCATGTAAGGTGTCATTAGGGCAAGGGCGATACACTTGGCGCCATAACAAAGTGCTAAATGAGCTTGCTGCGACAATAGATCTGGCAAGGATGAAGGCGAATAGCAAACCCGGGCCGAGCACCGCAAATACATACTTTCTGAGGGCAGGAAAGTCAGCACACCCCAAACCGAGTAAACCTGATAGCAGTTTACCATCTCTTCTTGACTGTGCAAACGACTGGGAGATGGCGGTAGACCTACCTGGACGAGGGGCATATCCAGAGAGTATCAGAAAATCGCGGAGACGGCCGGATATAGTGCTTCATTCTTCAGCAACGCTTCAGGTCATTCTGATTGAACTGACCGTGCCATTTGAATCCAGATTAGACGAGCAACATTCGTTCAAAGCGGCCAAGTATAGTGATCTGGCCGCGAATCTGAGACACGATGGGTTCACTGCAAGGGTCATGGCTGTTGAAGTGGGCGCAAGAGGGCTTGTGGCTGCATCAGTGTATGATCTATTGAAACTGTTGGGGCTGAAGGGACAGTCGAGAACAAGGGCACTGAAGAGGCTTAGTGAAACTGCCGAAAAGGCATCAGGCTGGCTGTGGAACAACCGCAATGGGCAATGGAAATCGTGACAATAAACGCTGCGGTACAGAAAACACCAGCAGTTTTTCTAAGTCCACAATACGCTGAGTTTTTAGGCGCACTAGTGAAAGGGCTGTGGCTGAGAGGCGACAGGCGATGTATACTATAAGGGGTGTCAGGAAGAATTTCAGTGGCGAGCACGCAGTATCAAGTCTCGTCGGCTTCGCGCAGGTGACTCAGTGTGTGTCCGTAGTTGTGATGTGCTACGGAGCGAACGGAATAATTTGTCTTCTCTTTGTTACTTTCACAATTGCCTCCATGGCTGGCGGAGTTGTGGATTAAAGTTGCTACCATAAGTGAAATGGGTTCATTTTCGATACAAGACAACAGGAGGCTGAGACGCTTGGGAGTCATGACCCAAGTGGCCCGCCCCCCTTAGAGTGTAAAGGAGTATGTAGGGCCGAAACACTTGTCGGACGGGGGGACTACTTCTGATGATCAGATTGCTTCCTGTTGTATCGCTCTGTAAAGAGTTTCCTGTCATAGTGACTTAGTGACTGTAATAACTTTGGTAATTTAGTGACTGTAATAACTTTGGTAATTTAGTGACTGTAATAACGTTGGTAATTTAGTAACTGTAATATCTAGTAACTTAGTGACTGTAATAACTTTGGTAATTTAGTGACTGTAATAACTTTGGTAATTTAGTGACTGTAATAACTTTGGTAATTTAGTGACTGTAATAACTTTGGTAATTTAGTGACTGTAATAACTTTGGTAATTTAATGACTGTAATAACTTTCATAATTTAGTGACTGTAATAACTGGTAATTTAGTGACTGTAATAGCTTTGGTAATTTAGTGACTGTAATAACTTTCATAATTTAGTGACTGTAATAACTGGTAATTTAGTGAGTGTAATAGCTTTTGTAATTTAGTGACTGTAATAACTTTGGTAATTTAGTGACTGTAATAACTTTGGTAATTTAGTGACTGTAATAACTTTGGTAATTTAGTGACTGTAATAACTTTGGTAATTTAGTGACGTGCATGTCCTCCCGCTCGCTCCGAGCAAGCAGATCTTGGTTGGTGATGGTATTCGGCCAAATTTGGTAATTTAGTGACTGTAATAACTTTCATAATTTAGTGACTGTAATAACTGGTAGTTTAGTGAGTGTAATAGCTTTGGTAATTTAGTGACTGTAATAACTTTGGTAATTTAGTGACTGTAATAACTTTGGTAATTTAGTGACTGTAATAACTTTCGTAATTTAGTGACTGTAATAACTTTGGTAATTTAGTGACTGTAATAACTTTCATAATTTAGTGACTGTAATAACTTTGGTAATTTAGTGACTGTAATAACTGGTAATTTAGTGACTGTAATAACTTTGGTAATTTAGTGACTGTAATAACTTTCATAATTTAGTGACTGTAATAACTGGTAATTTAGTGAGTGTAATAGCTTTGATAACTTAGTGACTGTAATAACTTTGGTAATTTAGTTACTGTAATAACTTTGGTAATTTAGTGACTGTAATAACTTTGGTAATTTAGTGACTGTAATAACTGGTAATTTAGTGACTGTAATAACTTTCATAATTTAGTGACTGTAATAACTGGTAATTTAGTGACTGTAATAACTTTGGTAATTTAGTTACTGTAATAACTTTGGTAATTTAGTGACTGTAATAACTTTCATAATTTCGTGACTGTAATAACTGGTAATTTAGTGACTGTAATAACTGGTAATTTAGTGACTGTAATAACTGGTAATTTAGTGACTGTAATAACTGGTAATTTTGGGACTGTAATAACTTTGGTAATTTAGTGACTGTAATAACTTTGGTAATTTAATGACTGTAATAACTGGTAATTTAGTGACTGTAATAACTTTGGTAATTTAGGGACTGTAATAAATTTGGTAATTTAGTAACTGTAATAACTTGTAATTTAGTGACTGTAATAACTTTGGTAATTTAGGGACTGTAATAACTTTCGTAATTTAGTAACTGTAATAACTTTAGTAATTTAGGGACTGTAATAATTGGTAATTTAGTGACTGTAATAACTTTGGTAATTTAGGGAATGTAATAACTTTGGTAATTTAGGGACTGTAATAGCTTTGGTAATTTAGTGACTGTAATAACTTTGGTAATTTAGTGATTATAATAACTTTGGTAATTTAGCGACTGTAATAAATGGTAATTTAGTGACTGTAATAACGAGTAATCTTTTGACTGTAATAACTTTGGTCATTTAGTGACTGTAATATATGGTAATTTTGTGACTGTAATAAATTTGGTAATTTAGTGACTTTAATAACTGGTAATTTAGTGATTGTAATAAATAGTAATTTAGTGGTAGTATTAAGAGTGGTAGTTTAGTGGTAGTAGTATATGTGGTATTTTAATTGTAATAGTATTTGTGGTAGTTTAGTGGTAGTGTTAAGAGTGGTAGTGTTAAGAGTGTAGTTTAGTGGTAGTGTTAAGAGTGGTAGTTTAGTAGTAGTGTTAAGAGTGGTAGTTTAGTGGTAGTGTTGAGAGTGTTAGTGTTAAGAGTGGTAGTGTTAAGAGTGGTAGTGTTAAGAGTGGTAGTGTTAAGAGTGGTAGTTTAGTGGTAGTGTTAAGTGTGGTAGTTTAGTGGTAGTAGTATATGTGGTACTTTAATCGTATTAGTATATGTGGTAGTTTAGTGGTACTGTTAGGAGTGGTTGTATAGTGGTAGTGTTAAGAGTTGTAGTTTAGTGGTAGTAGTATATGTGGTAGTTTAATGGTATTAGTATTTGTGGTAGTTTAGTGGTAGTGGTAAGAGTGGTGGTATAGTGGTAGTGTTAAGAGTGGTAGTTTATTGATAGTATTAAATGACACAGAAAGCAGCAGCATCGCTTATCAGCTGGGTACCTATCAATGAGAGGCTAATATCAGCTAGATTTCAGACACGATTTTTCAAGCTCTCAATTGTACAATGTTATGCACCAACTAACGACGCTCTTGATACCACAAAAGATGACTTCTATGAAGCACTTCTAAGTACCATCAACACAATACCCAAGCATGACATAATAGCAGTCATGGGTGATTTTAACGCCAAAGTAGGTGACAACAACGATGGAGTACAAAGATGTCTCGGTACTCATGGCATAGGCTGTATTAATCAAAATGGCAAAAGACTTCTAGAACTTTGTGAAATATCAAACCTCGTTGTGGCAGACACCATCTTTCCACATAAGAATATCCACAAGATAACATGGAATTCACCTGATGGCAGAACTAAGAACCAGATAGATCACTTCTGCATAAGCGCTAAATTTCGCTCATCAGTTCAAGACGTCAGAGCATACAGAGGTGCAGAGATCGGAAGTGATGTGATATAAAGAAGGAATATAATGTCAAAATGAACAACTATTTCGATGCTTTAGGCAAAATTGACAACGATATCACCACCAAGACAATCGATACTAAATGGGAACAACTGAGAACAGCAATGACAGAAGCAGCAGTAGCGACCACCGGATACCTAGTACATAAAAAGAAAAAATGGATGAGAGAAGATACTTGGGATAAAATACAAGAAAGGAAAGCAGCAAAACTTAAACTACTAGCGGCAAGTACACATAATGCAGTTGAATCTTGCAAACTAACTTATAACTTGTTAAATAAAGAAGTGAAGACAAAAACTCGAAGAGATAAAAGACATTTCATCAATGAACTGGCCGTAGAAGCTGAAAATGCTGCAAGAACTGGTAATAGTAGGTGCCTTTATCAAATTACAAAACAACTATGTCACCAGCCTACTGCTATGGAAACACCTGTTAAAGGTAAATTAGGGAATTCAATACCAACAGAAAAAGAACAAATGAAGAGATGGGCTGAGCACTTCATGGAGGTGCTAAACAGACCACCACCAACAGTAACACCTGATTTTAATAATGAAACATCCACAACCACCTTGCCAATAACTTGCGATGAATTCACGCTGGACGAGATCAAACAAGCCGTTAAAAGATTAAAAAATTTTAAAGCTGCTGGAGTTGACGAAATTTCAGGGGAAATGATTAAAGCAGTTAATGACAACAACCTCTTGAGAATTTTAGATATTATAAATGAAGTATGGAGAGAAGAACAACCACCACAACAATGGAAAGACAGTATTATTGTAAAGTTACCGAAGAAAGGTGATCTATCAGACTGTAATAACTGGCGTGGTATATCTCTATTATCGGTACCCGTACCTGGAAAATTATTATGTTGCATGATGTTAGAAAGACTTAAATTGCATGCTGACGAAAAGATCAGAGAAGAACAAGCGGGTTTCAGGCCGAAACGATCATGTATTGATCAAATATTCACACTAAGAACAATTATAGAAGAAACAGTAGATAGGCAAGCGTCACCTATTATCACCTTCGTCGATTTTCAAATAGCCTTTGATAGTCTAAACCGCCCAACATTGTGGAAGATACTTACAATCTATGGTTTACCAACAAAATATATGTGACTATAATCAAAGCGCTATATGACAATGCTAATGGATTGTTGTGTTAGAACAAATAAAGGGAATACAGAATGGTTTACAGTAGAAACAGGGGTGAAACAAGGCTGTATTATGTCACCACTACTTTTTGGAATAGCTATTGATTGGGTTATGAGAAACTATACCCACAATGAACAATTGGGTATAAAATGGACAAATGGAAAATTCCTGGGGGACCTGGATTTCGCAGAGATGTAGCATTCTTAAGTTCAACACCAAGACAATCCCAAGAAGCAATAAAAAATGTGTGTCATCTCTCGGTTAAAATAGGTCTCCAAATAAATGCCTCTAAAACTAAAGCTATGAACTTTTCTAACGAGACCTTTGATATCATCTTGAACGGGGAAAAACTACAGAAAGTTGAAAGTTTCAATTATTTAGGCAGTAAAATGAGTCAGGATGGTGACACAACAAGAGAAATCCATACTAGAATTGCTTTGGCAGCTAGCGCCTTCAACAGATTATCTAACATTAGGAAATTACGATCATTGAATATACATACCAAGCTTCGTCTGTTTAATTCAAATGTTATCTCAGTGTTAACATACGGCTGTGAGAGTTGGAAAATAACAAAATCATTGGAGAACAAGCTGAATACATTCGAGAACAAATGTCTTAGAAAACTCATGAACATCAGTTGGAAAGAATTCAAGACTAAATCGACAAATAAGAGGAAGACTTAGGCAGAAATTATGTCTCCGACTAATATAAGGAAAAGACGATGGTCATATATCGGTTCATGTCCTACGAATGCCAAAACAGGACAGAATACCACTACAGGCGCTCACTTGGGTTCCTGAGGGTAAGAGGAAAAAAGGAAGACCAAAAGAAACACTCAGAAGAACAATAATAAGAGAAGGAAGAACGTTGGGCCTAAATAATGTGCAATAGTTAAGAGGAGTGGCGTCACAACGAACAACCTGGAGAGCACTGGTTTCTGCCTTATGCGCCGTGTTTGGTGCTTAAAGAATTTATTATTATTATTATTATTATTATTAACTGTGGTAATTAATGGTTGTAGTAATTGTGGTAGTTTAGTAGTAGTATTAACTATGGTAGTTTAGTAGCAGAGTAGTAACTGTGGTAATTTAGTGGTAGTACTAACCGTAGTAGCTTAGTGGTAGTCTTAAATGTGGTAGTTTTGTAGCAGTAGTAATTGTGGTGATTTAGTGGTGGTATTAATTGTTGTTGTTTAATAGTAGTATTAACTGTGGTAGTTAAGTGATAGTACTAACTGTGGTAGTTTAGTGGTAGTACTAACCGTAGTAGCTTAGTGGTAGTCTTAAATGTGGTAGTTTTGTAGCAGTAGTAACTGCGGTGATTTAGTGGTGGCATTAATTGTGGTAGTTTAATAGTAGTATTAACTGTGGTAGTTAAGTGAAAGTACTAATTGTGGTAGTTTAGTGGTAGTACTAACTGTTGTAGCTTAGTGGTAGTCTTAAATGTGGTAGTTTTGTAGTAGTATTAACTGTGGTGATTTAGTGGTGGTATTAATTGTGGTAGTTTAGTTGTAGTAGTAGTAACTGTGGTAGTTTAGTGGTAGTAGTAGTAACTGTGGTAGTAGTAGTAACTGTGGTAGCTTAGTGGTAGTATTAACTGTGGTAGTTTAGTGGTAGTAGTAGTAAATGTGGTACTTTAGTGGTAGTAGTAGTGACTGTGGTAGTTTAGTGGTAGTAGTAGTAACAGTGGAAGTTCAGTGGTAGTAGTAGTAACAGTAGTAGTTTAGTGGTAGTACTATGTGTTGTAATTTAGCCACTGTAGTAGTAACTGTGGTAATTTTTCCATGGTATTGTAACTGCGGTAGTATAGCCACTGTAGTAGTAACTGTGGTAGTTTAGCCACTGTAATAGTAACTGTGGTAGTTTAGCCACTGTAGTAGTAACTGTGGTAGTTTAGCCACTGTAGTAGTAACTGTGGTAGTTTAGCCACTATAGTAATAACTGTGGTAGTTTAGCCACTGTAGTAACGTCACTGGTTAATTCACTATCTCTCTGAGCTCGTCCTGTGAAGCACAAGAGTTCAACACCTTCACGCCAATTTTTCTGGCCTGTGTCCAACATTCAAGATATTTCCATGTCTTATTTTTTTCCCTAGGTCTGCCTGTTTATCCTTTATCAGCTAGCTAAAATCAAACATTTCCCAGATGAAGACGCATAAAAATTGTTCTATATATCTCACATACAAGCAAACTATTGCTCCACAATCTGGGATGGTTGCTCAAAGTCCTACACAAAGAGACTCCGTTCACTACAAAAGCGTGCAGTGCGTCTAGTCTCTGACAACTGCCTAACTCAGTGGGTAGATCTATATAAAAATCTCCAAATACTGCCCCTAAGAAAGCGCCTTCTGTTTAACAAATCCAAGTTTGTTCACAAAATCCGGTCACATAATGCTCCAGCTTATCTGTGGCCAATGTTCAAATACAATGAAAGACGCAGTCAACGCTTTAACAAATAGCAAATGCCCAAGCCTAGGCTTGACTTATTCAAGAAATGTTTAGCGTACTCTGCTGCTCATCTTTGGAATTGTCTTCCACATAACCTAAGAAACAACCTCAGTCCCTATTCATACAATCGTAGACTTTTCAAATACTTTATGAGTTCTGATTACATGCCCCCTAATCGGATTATCTTTTCTTATAATATTATATGTAGGTTCTAAAGACGATGTTTGTACTTTTCAACAGATTTTATGTCATGCTTATAAGTAGTTAATGTTAATATGAATATTTTATTATATTTTACTTTACAACATTGAATTCCTTGAAATTGATACGTAAAATGCACGAGAGAATAAATGAATTCAGTATGAAAGGTGAGAGAAAGGAAGGGCAGAATGTCAGACGGGCCCGCGTGCCCAATTCTCAACCCTTTGAAAATAAAGTTCGTTCGTTCCGTTACCAAGTAAATAAATACATAAATATAGGTCATTAACAGGCATTCGTTGGACATAAAGGAGGACTCCAGACATAAATAACACATAAGGAAGGGAAACCCGAGGCCTGTAAACAGTAAATTAATATTAGACAAACATAAAGGTATGTTTTCAGGCACTCGTAAGAAATAAAGAAGTAGAACACTTGGACAACAGAAAAACAACAGACTGAGTGGCTTACCCAGGGTTCGAACCCCGTACCTTCCGTACGACAACTCCGCCTAGCTATCAAGCGAATCACACTGACCCCACGGCCAGCTAGGCATCCCCAAAAAAGGATGCTTTACTGACTATTTATCAGTATGAAACACAAGATAACACCGGAAGTATACAGTGGGCAACTCAGCCCCTTAATGACGCAATCACTTCTGTTGTTCCCCTATTAACAGTATGTGTCAGTCCAAACAAGACAAAGACCTTGATACTGGGTCCAGTAAATAGTAGAAAGTAGTAGAAGACTTAAGGAGTTGAAAAAAAAAACAAAAAACAAAAAACACACACACACACAAATGGTAATACGTCTTACAAGGAGAAGGACAAGAAAAACCTACGTTGCGGCCACAAGGCCTTCGTCAGGGACAGACAAACAAGAGACAGGAGGGAAAGAAAATGAGAATTAAGTAGAGAACATGAAACTATAAAAATAAGAGAAAAGAAACTCCCTTTAATATTAAGTCCAGTCACATGTGAAGCAAAGCAAGATGGCTGCCACTAAACTGGAAAGAGGAAGTTGATAGTATATAAAAATAAGAAATAATGAAAACAAGGACTGGAAAAGAGTGAGAAAAAAGTAATCAATAAATAATAAATAAAATAAAAATAAATAAATAAAATATAAATAAATAAATAATAATAATAAATAAATTTAAAACAAATAAATAAATAGATAAAAATAAAAACTAAATAAAGAAATAAATAAAATAAAAAATAATAAAGGAAAAAAATAATTTAAAAAAAATAATAATAATAATAATAATTTAAATTTAAAATAAAAAAAATAAAAAAAAATAAAAAAATAAAAAAAAAAATTATTAAATTAAATTTTTAAAAAATAAAAAAATAAAAAAAATAAAAATAAAAAAAAAGGGTGATCGCATCAAAGTAGAAAGTCATACAACAGGGACTCGATAGAGAAAGGCGTCTCAGACAAAAGAATGTTGGGTATTCAAACCGTGTGGTTTGAGGCAACCCATAAGATGGATAAGGCGTTGTTCCTGGCGAAACCGACTGTTGGCGTCCGAGGAACAGTATCTGATGGCTGTCACCTGGATGTCAGTGGCACCGTTTTGGTCAGGGCCATTGAAGTGGATGGCCACAGGTGTGGAATTAAACTGAGAGATGTCATAGAGGTGTCTGCAGAATCGGTCGCCCAGTCGTGTGCCCGTTTGGCCGATGTACGTAATGGTGCAACGTTTGCATATAATAGCATAAATGACGTTGCGTGACTCACATGTGAAGCCATGGGTGATGGTGAACTTGGCGTTAGGGAACGAGACTGAACGTGTTTCGATTACATACTGACATGTCTTACATCGTGTACGGTTACATGGCTTGGTTCCAAAGTGGCCATCGTTGACGGTTTTCAGACGGCTGTGGACTAGGAGGTCCCTCAAATTTTTGTCCCGTCTATATGCCAGCAAGGGTGGCTCACTAAATGCTTCCCGCGCCACTGGGTCAGCTTGGAGGAGAGGTAGGTGGCGAAACAGGATCCTTTTGACAGCAGTGCTGTGAGGGTGATAGGTCATTATTAACTTGACTCTATCAGAGGAGGTTTTTTGGCTGGGTTTGAGGGCCTCTAGACGTGAGATAGGGAGAACACGTTCTAAGGCAGAGGTAAGAACATCTTCTGGATACTGTCTGTTATGGAAGAAGTCCAACATTTCTTGTGCTCGGCATAGAAAGTTGTCATCATCTTGGCATAACCGACGGAGGCGGAGAAGTTGTGAGAAAGGCAAGGAGTCCCGACAAGCCGGAGGATGAGAGGAAGTATAAAGGAGGTAACTGTTTGCATCGGTGGGTTTGTAGTACACCGAAGTGGTGAGGTGGGGCGGAGTGATAGTGACAACAATGTCAAGGAAATTAACAGAGACAGTGGAGATGTGAGAGGTGAATTGGATCGCAGGGTGGAAGTTGTTAATGAAATTAATGAACCTAGATAGGTTAACCTCTGGCATATCGGTGAGACCTATGCCATCATCGATGTATCTATGATACATCAATGGAAAAGGTCCAGGATACTGCTGCCACACCTGATACTCCAGGTAGCCCATGAAGAGGCAGGCATAACTGGGACCCATCTTGGTGCCCATGGCAACTCCACTTATTTGGTCAAAGAACTGTCCATTGAACTCTAAGGAATTGAGTCGAAGGACCAGTTCTGCAAGGTGCAGGAGAGTCTCTGTAACGATAGAGGGGTGCGTGCGCTGGTCCAGGAAAAACCGGAGAGCTCGGAGACCATCAGAGTGAGGAATGGAAGTGTAAAGTGAGCAAACATCTAACAGAAATAAACGGTAGGTACGGTCTGGAGAAAGCTGAATAGAGGAAAAAGTAGTAAGAGCATGGTTTGTGTCCTTTAAGAAGGAAGGAAGCTGCTCTACAATAGGCTGGAAGATGCCGTCGAGGAAGTCTGATATACGTTCGGTAGGGCAGGCACACGCAGAGACAATGGGTCTCCCAGGGTTGGAGGGTTTATGAATTTTGGGAAGCATATAAAACACAGGCTTACCCAGACCACTATTGTCAATACGGAGATGAGAAGCGCTAGAAGGTAAGGACTTGTTGGCGATAAGACTTTTGATGGTGTCATGGACCAGACGATTGTTGAGGACTGTCGCATCATTGTCACGGCGCTGGTAGAAGGAGCTGTTGGTGAGCTGCTTATTACCTTCTTGGAGGTACAGGTCCTTGCGCCATACCACAATGGCACCTCCTTTGTCAGCCGGTTTGATAACAATGTCATCTCTGCGGCGGAGCTTAGTAAGGGCATGAGACTCATCAGAAGAAAGGTTTGAATAACGCAGGCGTTGAGGTTGGAGCTGCTGAATGTCGTGGAGGGTATTCTGAATATATAAATCCAGAGCGTGGGAAGCCCCAGGAGAGTGTGTAAAATGTTTATTCTTGGGAGGAGCAAAGCGTGCAAAGGCATCATTTGATTCAGCCTGCGATCTTTGAGGACCATCACTGTTGCGGAAATGGAGCTGAAGTCGCAGACGGCGATGAAACCGATGGACATCTTGGAGGAGATTGTACTGATCAGAGGATGGTTGGAGAGGGACAAAGTGCAAGCCCTTGCTGAGGACTGAAAGCTCTCCCTCAGAGAGGGCAAGATCGGAGGGAATACAAACAACCTGGGAACGAGATGGAGTAGAGGAGGCAGGGACAGTCTCAGGGGTAGGACAGAGGCGGGAAAGTTTGTCCTTTTTCTGGGCGGATAAAAAATCATACAATTGCCGGTTGAGGGTATGGATAATAATGCGGATAATGTGGAAGGCAGGAAAGTAGCTGGAGGTGAGACTACGTAAGCGGAGTAGAAGCTGAGACTGCTGAGCACTGATATCTGCCAGGAGGCGGGAATGGATAGCTGCGACAGCTCGCATACGCTGGAACCCACATGTGGTCTCGATGCGCTGTAAGAGGCGATGTTCACGAGGGTGAATATGGCCAGCAGAGGGGTTGAAGTGAGAAGTGAAGCCATGAGAGAGAATTTTAAGGCGGAGGCAGGTGCGGATAAAGTGGAGATGGCAAGTGAATCTAGTTTTCTTGAATGTAGCAAATGCAAAATCAATTGCAGTGCGAGATATATCAGGTGGTAAGAGGCTGAATGAGGTGGTAATAGAAGACCGAAGTGAATTAATGAAGTGTTTCAGTGAAGGCATAATGGCAAATCGAGTGAGACCACACACATGCAAAAATAAATAAAATTAAATATAAAAATAATTTATTAAATAGATATAAAGAATAAATAAAAAATAATAAACAATGAAAGTAGGTGTATAGATCGAAAGTAAGAGAGGAGATAAAAGAGAAAAGTGAGCAAACAGGTAGACAGTGCAGTCAGTTATAGGGTAATATATAAGTATATGAGGAGAACTGCCGTAAGACGGGGTAAAACAGTTGAAAAAAAAACAAAAAACAAAAAAACACACACACAAATAGTAATACGTCTTACAAGGAGAAGGACAAGAAAAACCTACGTTACGGCCACAAGGCCTTCGTCAGGGACAGACAAACAAGAGACAGGAGGGAAAGAAAATGAGAATTAAGTAGAGAACATGAAACTATAAAAATAAGAGAAAAGAAACTCCCTTAATAGTCCAGTCACATGTGAAGCAAAGCAAGATGGCTGCCACTAAACTGGAAAGAGGAAGTTGATAGTATATAAAAATAAGAAATAATGAAAACTAGGACTGGAAAAGAATGAGAAAAAAAGTAATCAATAAATAAATAAAATATAAATAAATAAATAATAATAATAAATAAATTTAAAACAAATAAATAAATAGATAAAAATAAAAACTAAATAAAGAAATAAATAAAATAAAAAAAATAAAGGAAAAAAAAATAATAATAATAATAATTTAAATTTAAAAAAAAATAAATAAAAAAAATAAAAAAATAAAAATTATTAAATTAAATTTTAAAAAATAAGAAGACTTAAGGACAGTAGTATAGAACAGAGGGTAGGTTTCTGGTATTGTATAAACATAAATAACACATAAGGAAGGGAAACCCGAGGCCTGTAAACAGTAAATTAATATTAGACAAACATAAAGGTATGTTTTCAGGCACTCGTAAGAAATAAAGAAGTTCTATACTACTGTCCTTAAGTCTTCTACTACTTTCTACTATTTACTGGACCCTGTATCAAGGTCTTTGTCTTGTTTGGACTGACACATACTGTTAATAGGGGAACAACAGAAGTGATTGCGTCATTAAGGGGCTGAGTTGCCCACTGTATACTTCCGGTGTTATCTTGTGTTTCATACTGATAAATAGTCAGTAAAGCATCCTTTTTTGGGGATGCCTAGCTGGCCGTGGGGTCAGTGTGATTCGCTTGATAGCTAGGCGGAGTTGTCGTACGGAAGGTACGGGGTTCGAACCCTGGGTAAGCCACTCACGTCTGTTGTTTTTCTGTTGTCCAAGTGTTCTACTTCTTTATTTCTTACGAGTGCCTGAAAACATACCTTTATGTTTGTCTAATATTAATTTACTGTTTACAGGCCTCGGGTTTCCCTTCCTTATGTGTTATTTATGTTTATACAATACCAGAAACCTACCCTCTGTTCTATACTACTGTCCTTAAGTCTTCTACTATTTACTGGACCCAGTATCAAGGTCTTTGTCTTGTTTGGACTGACACATACTGTTAATAGGGGAACAACAGAAGTGATTGCGTCATTAAGGGGCTGAGTTGCCCACTGTATACTTCCGGTGTTATCTTGTGTTTCATACTGATAAATAGTCAGTAAAGCATCCTTTTTTGGGGATGCCTAGCTGGCCGTGGGGTCAGTGTGATTCGCTTGATAGCTAGGCGGAGTTGTCGTACGGAAGGTACGGGGTTCGAACCCTGGGTAAGCCACTCACGTCTGTTGTTTTTCTGTTGTCCAAGTGTTCTACTTCTTTATTTCTTACGAGTGCCTGAAAACATACCTTTATGTTTGTCTAATATTAAAGGACTCCAGACAACAGAAAAGAAATATAAGTGATAGGCTTACCGGGAATCGAACCAAAGACCATCCAAACGGCGCTACCGCCTTGCTGTGAAAATTGTGAAAGGACGCTCATACAATTTAGCGGTTTTCGTTACCATATAGATTCCAGAACAAAAGACTGCCTTACAATGCTATATCAGTTTCCTCTTTGTGTGTCGTATCCAAAGCCATATACTTGTCCTCATCTCTTATTTGTCTAGTTCTCGTCACCAGCTCAACATTAGTGATCGTGTCAGACATTTCAATCGTTCTGTTATACGCAAGCACACATTTGTCTGGTTCTCATCACCAGCTCAACATTAGTGATCGTGTCAGACATTTCAATCGTTCTGTTATACGCAAGCACACATTTGTCTGTTTCTCGTCACCAGCTCAACATTAGTGATCGTGTCAGACATTTCAATCCTTTTGTTATACCCAAGCACACATTTGTCTGTTTCTCGTCACCAGCTCAACATTAGTGATCGTGTCAGACATTTCGATCCTTTTTTTTATACCCAAGCACACATGTGTCTGTTTCTCGTCACCAGCTCAACATTAGTGATCGTGTCAGACATTTCAATCCTTTTGTTATACCCAAGCACACATTTGTCTGTTTCTCGTCACCAGCTCAACATTAGTGATCGTGTCAGACATTTCAATCGTTCTGTTATACGCAAGCACACATTTGTCTGTTTCTCGTCACCAGCTCAACATTAGTGATCGTGTCAGACATTTCAATCGTTCTGTTATACGCAAGCACACATTTGTCTAGTTCTCGTCACCAGCTCAACATTAGTGATCGTGTCAGACATTTCAATCGTTCTGTTATACGCAAGCACACATTTGTCTGTTTCTCGTCACCAGCTCAACATTAGTGATCGTGTCAGACATTTCAATCGTTCTGTTATACGCAAGCACACATTTGTCTGGTTTTCGTCACCAGCTCAACATTAGTGATCGTGTCAGACATTTCAATCGTTCTGTTATACGCAAGCACACATTTGTCTAGTTCTCGTCACCAGCTCAACATTAGTGATCGTGTCAGACATTTCAATCGTTCTGTTATACGCAAGCACACATTTGTCTGTTTCTCGTCACCAGCTCAACATTAGTGATCGTGTCAGACATTTCAATCGTTCTGTTATACGCAAGCACACATTTGTCTGGTTTTCGTCACCAGCTCAACATTAGTGATCGTGTCAGACATTTCAATCGTTCTGTTATACGCAAGCACACATTTGTCTAGTTCTCGTCTGTCTGTTTCTCGTCACCAGCTCAACATTAGTGATCGTGTCAGACATTTCAATCGTTCTGTTATACGCAAGCACACATTTGTCTGTTTCTCGTCACCAGCTCAACATTAGTGATCGTGTCAGACATTTCAATCGTTCTGTTATACGCAAGCACACATTTGTCTGTTTCTCGTCACCAGCTCAACATTAGTGATCGTGTCAGACATTTCAATCGTTCTGTTATACGCAAGCACACATTTGTCTGTTTCTCGTCACCAGCTCAACATTAGTGATCGTGTCAGACATTTCAATCGTTCTGTTATACGCAAGCACACATTTGTCAGTTTCTCGTCACCAGCTCAACATTAGTGATCGTGTCAGACATTTCAATCGTTCTGTTATACGCAAGCACACATTTGTCTAGTTCTCGTCACCAGCTCAACATTAGTGATCGTGTCAGACATTTCAATCGTTCTGTTATACGCAAGCACACATTTGTCTGTTTCTCGTCACCAGCTCAACATTAGTGATCGTGTCAGACATTTCAATCGTTCTGTTATACGCAAGCACACATTTGTCTGGTTTTCGTCACCAGCTCAACATTAGTGATCGTGTCAGACATTTCAATCGTTCTGTTATACGCAAGCACACATTTGTCTGGTTTTCGTCACCAGCTCAACATTAGTGATCGTGTCAGACATTTCAATCGTTCTGTTATACGCAAGCACACATTTGTCTGGTTTTCGTCACCAGCTCAACATTAGTGATCGTGTCAGACATTTCAATCGTTCTGTTATACGCAAGCACACATTTGTCTGGTTTTCGTCACCAGCTCAACATTAGTGATCGTGTCAGACATTTCAATCGTTCTGTTATACGCAAGCACACATTTGTCTGTTTCTCGTCACCAGCTCAACATTAGTGATCGTGTCAGACATTTCAATCGTTCTGTTATACGCAAGCACACATTTGTCTGGTTTTCGTCACCAGCTCAACATTAGTGATCGTGTCAGACATTTCAATCGTTCTGTTATACGCAAGCACACATTTGTCTGTTTCTCGTCACCAGCTCAACATTAGTGATCGTGTCAGACATTTCAATCGTTCTGTTATACGCAAGCACACATTTGTCTGGTTTTCGTCACCAGCTCAACATTAGTGATCGTGTCAGACATTTCAATCGTTCTGTTATACGCAAGCACACATTTGTCTGGTTTTCGTCACCAGCTCAACATTAGTGATCGTGTCAGACATTTCAATCGTTCTGTTATACGCAAGCACACATTTGTCTGGTTTTCGTCACCAGCTCAACATTAGTGATCGTGTCAGACATTTCAATCGTTCTGTTATACGCAAGCACACATTTGTCTGGTTTTCGTCACCAGCTCAACATTAGTGATCGTGTCAGACATTTCAATCGTTCTGTTATACGCAAGCACACATTTGTCTGGTTTTCGTCACCAGCTCAACATTAGTGATCGTGTCAGACATTTCAATCGTTCTGTTATACGCAAGCACACATTTGTCTGGTTTTCGTCACCAGCTCAACATTAGTGTCGTGTCAGACATTTCAATCGTGTCATTTGTCATTTCAATCAACGTGATCGTGTTTACGCAAGCACACATTTGTCTGGTTTTCGTCACCAGCTCAACATTAGTGATCGTGTCAGACATTTCAATCGTTCTGTTATACGCAAGCACACATTTGTCTTTCTCGTCACCAGCTCAACATTAGTGATCGTGTCAGACATCGTTCTGTTTCAATTTGTCTGTTTTCGTCACCAGCTCAACATTAGTGATCGTGTATTTCAATCGTTCAAGCAAGCACACATTTGTCTGTTTTTCGTCACCAGCTCAACATTAGTGATCGTGTCAGACATTTCAATCGTTCTGTTATACGCAAGCACACATTTGTCTGGTTTCTCGTCACCAGCTCAACATTAGTGATCGTGTCAGACATTTCAATCGTTCTGTTATACGCAAGCACACATTTGTCTGTTTCTCGTCACCAGCTCAACATTAGTGATCGTGTCAGACATTTCAATCGTTCTGTTATACGCAAGCACACATTTGTCTGTTTCTCGTGACCATCTCTCAACATTAGTGATCGTGTCAGACATTTCAATCGTTCTGTTATACGCAAGCACACATTTGTCTGTTTCTCGTCACCAGCTCAACATTAGTGATCGTGTCAGACATTTCAATCGTTCTGTTATACGCAAGCACACATTTGTCTGTTTCTCGTCACCAGCTCAACATTAGTGATCGTGTCAGACATTTCAATCGTTCTGTTATACGCAAGCACACATTTGTCTGTTTCTCGTCACCAGCTCAACATTAGTGATCGTGTCAGACATTTCAATCGTTCTGTTATACGCAAGCACACATTTGTCTGTTTCTCGTCACCAGCTCAACATTAGTGATCGTGTCAGACATTTCAATCGTTCTGTTATACGCAAGCACACATTTGTCTGTTTCTCGTCACCAGCTCAACATTAGTGATCGTGTCAGACATTTCAATCGTTCTGTTATACGCAAGCACACATTTGTCTGGTTTTCGTCACCAGCTCAACATTAGTGATCGTGTCAGACATTTCAATCGTTCTGTTATACGCAAGCACACATTTGTCTGGTTTTCGTCACCAGCTCAACATTAGTGATCGTGTCAGACATTTCAATCGTTCTGTTATACGCAAGCACACATTTGTCTGGTTTTCGTCACCAGCTCAACATTAGTGATCGTGTCAGACATTTCAATCGTTCTGTTATACGCAAGCACACATTTGTCTGTTTCTCGTCACCAGCTCAACATTAGTGATCGTGTCAGACATTTCAATCGTTCTGTTATACGCAAGCACACATTTGTCTGGTTTTTCGTCACCAGCTCAACATTAGTGATCGTGTCAGACATTTCAATCGTTCTGTTATACGCAAGCACACATTTGTCTGTTTCTCGTCACCAGCTCAACATTAGTGATCGTGTCAGACATTTCAATCGTTCTGTTATACGCAAGCACACATTTGTCTGTTTCTCGTCACCAGCTCAACATTAGTGATCGTGTCAGACATTTCAATCGTTCTGTTATACGCAAGCACACATTTGTCTGTTTCTCGTCACCAGCTCAACATTAGTGATCGTGTCAGACATTTCAATCGTTCTGTTATACGCAAGCACACATTTGTCTGGTTTTCGTCACCAGCTCAACATTAGTGATCGTGTCAGACATTTCAATCGTTCTGTTATACGCAAGCACACATTTGTCTGGTTTTCGTCACCAGCTCAACATTAGTGATCGTGTCAGACATTTCAATCGTTCTGTTATACGCAAGCACACATTTGTCTGGTTTTCGTCACCAGCTCAACATTAGTGATCGTGTCAGACATTTCAATCGTTCTGTTATACGCAAGCACACATTTGTCTGGTTTTCGTCACCAGCTCAACATTAGTGATCGTGTCAGACATTTCAATCGTTCTGTTATACGCAAGCACACATTTGTCTGGTTTTCGTCACCAGCTCAACATTAGTGATCGTGTCAGACATTTCAATCGTTCTGTTATACGCAAGCACACATTTGTCTGGTTTTCGTCACCAGCTCAACATTAGTGATCGTGTCAGACATTTCAATCGTTCAGACATTTGTCTGGTTTCTCGTCACCAGCTCAACATTAGTGATCAGACATTTCAATCGTTCTGTTATACGCAAGCACACATTTGTCTGTTTCTCGTCACCAGCTCAACATTAGTGATCGTGTCAGACATTTCAATCGTTCTGTTATACGCAAGCACACATTTGTCTGTTTCTCGTCACCAGCTCAACATTAGTGATCGTGTCAGACATTTCAATCGTTCTGTTATACGCAAGCACACATTTGTCTGTTTCTCGTCACCAGCTCAACATTAGTGATCGTGTCAGACATTTCAATCGTTCTGTTATACGCAAGCACACATTTGTCTGTTTCTCGTCACCAGCTCAACATTAGTGATCGTGTCAGACATTTCAATCGTTCTGTTATACGCAAGCACACATTTGTCTGGTTTTCGTCACCAGCTCAACATTAGTGATCGTGTCAGACATTTCAATCGTTCTGTTATACGCAAGCACACATTTGTCTGGTTTTCGTCACCAGCTCAACATTAGTGATCGTGTCAGACATTTCAATCGTTCTGTTATACGCAAGCACACATTTGTCTGGTTTTCGTCACCAGCTCAACATTAGTGATCGTGTCAGACATTTCAATCGTTCTGTTATACGCAAGCACACATTTGTCTGGTTTTCGTCACCAGCTCAACATTAGTGATCGTGTCAGACATTTCAATCGTTCTGTTATACGCAAGCACACATTTGTCTGTTTCTCGTCACCAGCTCAACATTAGTGATCGTGTCAGACATTTCAATCGTTCTGTTATACGCAAGCACACATTTGTCTGGTTTTCGTCACCAGCTCAACATTAGTGATCGTGTCAGACATTTCAATCGTTCTGTTATACGCAAGCACACACATTTGTCTGTTTCTCGTCACCAGCTCAACATTAGTGATCGTGTCAGACATTTCAATCGTTCTGTTATACGCAAGCACACATTTGTCTGGTTTTCGTCACCAGCTCAACATTAGTGATCGTGTCAGACATTTCAATCGTTCTGTTATACGCAAGCACACATTTGTCTCCTTTTCCACACCAGCTCAACATTAGTGATCGTGTCAGACATTTCAATCGTTCTGTTATACGCAAGCACACATTTGTCTGGTTTTCGTCACCAGCTCAACATTAGTGATCGTGTCAGACATTTCAATCGTTCTGTTATACGCAAGCACACATTTGTCTAGTTCTCGTCACCAGCTCAACATTAGTGATCGTGTCAGACATTTCAATCGTTCTGTTATACGCAAGCACACATTTGTCTGGTTTTCGTCACCAGCTCAACATTAGTGATCGTGTCAGACATTTCAATCGTTCTGTTATACGCAAGCACACATTTGTCTGGTTTGTCGTCACCAGCTCAACATTAGTGATCGTGTCAGACATTTCAATCGTTCTGTTATACGCAAGCACACATTTGTCTGGTTTTCGTCACCAGCTCAACATTAGTGATCGTGTCAGACATTTCAATCGTTCTGTTATACGCAAGCACACATTTGTCTGGTTTTCGTCACCAGCTCAACATTAGTGATCGTGTCAGACATTTCAATCGTTCTGTTATACGCAAGCACACATTTGTCTGGTTTTTCGTCACCAGCTCAACATTAGTGATCGTGTCAGACATTTCAATCGTTCTGTTATACGCAAGCACACATTTGTCTGGTTTTCGTCACCAGCTCAACATTAGTGATCGTGTCAGACATTTCAATCGTTCTGTTATACGCAAGCACACATTTGTCTGGTTTTCGTCACCAGCTCAACATTAGTGATCGTGTCAGACATTTCAATCGTTCTGTTATACGCAAGCACACATTTGTCTGGTTTTCGTCACCAGCTCAACATTAGTGATCGTGTCAGACATTTCAATCGTTCTGTTATACGCAAGCACACATTTGTCTGGTTTTCGTCACCAGCTCAACATTAGTGATCGTGTCAGACATTTCAATCGTTCTGTTATACGCAAGCACACATTTGTCTGGTTTTCGTCACCAGCTCAACATTAGTGATCGTGTCAGACATTTCAATCGTTCTGTTATACGCAAGCACACATTTGTCTGGTTTTCGTCACCAGCTCAACATTAGTGATCGTGTCAGACATTTCAATCGTTCTGTTATACGCAAGCACACATTTGTCTGGTTTTCGTCACCAGCTCAACATTAGTGATCGTGTCAGACATTTCAATCGTTCTGTTATACGCAAGCACACATTTGTCTGGTTTTCGTCACCAGCTCAACATTAGTGATCGTGTCAGACATTTCAATCGTTCTGTTATACGCAAGCACACATTTGTCTGGTTTTCGTCACCAGCTCAACATTAGTGATCGTGTCAGACATTTCAATCGTTCTGTTATACGCAAGCACACATTTGTCTGTTTCTCGTCACCAGCTCAACATTAGTGATCGTGTCAGACATTTCAATCGTTCTGTTATACGCAAGCACACATTTGTCTGTTTCTCGTCACCAGCTCAACATTAGTGATCGTGTCAGACATTTCAATCGTTCTGTTATACGCAAGCACACATTTGTCTGATTTTCGTCACAAGCTCAACATTAGTGATCGTGTCAGACATTTCAATCGTTCTGTTGTACGCAAGCACACATTTGTCTGGTTTCTCGTCACCAGCTCAACATTAGTGATCGTGTCAGACATTTCAATCGTTCTGTTATACGCAAGCACACATTTGTCTGTTTCTCGTCACCAGCTCAACATTAGTGATCGTGTCAGACATTTCAATCGTTCTGTTATACGCAAGCACACATTTGTCTGGTTTTCGTCACCAGCTCAACATTAGTGATCGTGTCAGACATTTCAATCGTTCTGTTATACGCAAGCACACTTTTGTCTGGTTTCCGACACCAGCCTATCCTTAGTGATCGTCACCAGCTCAACATTAGTGATCGTGTCAGACATTTCAATCGTTCTGTTATACGCAAGCACACATTTGTCTGTTTCTCGTCACCAGCTCAACATTAGTGATCGTGTCAGACATTTCAATCGTTCTGTTATACGCAAGCACACATTTGTCTGTTTCTCGTCACCAGCTCAACATTAGTGATTGTGTCAGACATTTCAATCGTTCTGTTATACGCAAGCACACATTTGTCTGTTTCTCGTCACCAGCTCAACATTAGTGATCGTGTCAGACATTTCAATCGTTCTGTTATACGCAAGCACACATTTGTCGTTTTCTCGTCACCAGCTCAACATTAGTGATCGTGTCAGACATTTCAATCGTTCTGTTATACGCAAGCACACATTTGTCTGTTTCTCGTCACCAGCTCAACATTAGTGATCGTGTCAGACATTTCAATCGTTCTGTTATACGCAAGCACACATTTGTCTGTTTCTCGTCACCAGCTCAACATTAGTGATCGTGTCAGACATTTCAATCGTTCTGTTATACGCAAGCACACATTTGTCTGTTTTCCGTCACCAGCTCAACATTAGTGATCGTGTCAGACATTTCAATCGTTCTGTTATACGCAAGCACACATTTGTCTGTTTTTCGTCACCAGCTCAACATTAGTGATCGTGTCAGACATTTCAATCGTTCTGTTATACGCAAGCACACATTTGTCTGTTTTCGTCACCAGCTCAACATTAGTGATCGTGTCAGACATTTCAATCGTTCTGTATACGCAGCACACATTTGTCTGTTTCTCGTCACCAGCTCAACATTAGTGATCGTGTCACACATTTGTCTGTTTTTCGTCACCAGCTCACCAGCTCTGGTTTTCGTCACCAGCTCAACATTAGTGATCGTGTCAGACATTTCAATCGTTCTGTTATACGCAAGCACACATTTGTCTGTTTCTCGTCACCAGCTCAACATTAGTGATCGTGTCAGACATTTCAATCGTTCTGTTATACGCAAGCACACATTTGTCTGTTTCTCGTCACCAGCTCAACATTAGTGATCGTGTCAGACATTTCAATCGTTCTGTTATACGCAAGCACACATTTGTCTGTTTCTCGTCACCAGCTCAACATTAGTGATCGTGTCAGACATTTCAATCGTTCTGTTATACGCAAGCACACATTTGTCTGTTTCTCGTCACCAGCTCACATTAGTGATCGTGTCAGACATTTCAATCGTTCTGTTATACGCAAGCACACATTTGTCTGGTTTTCGTCACCAGCTCAACATTAGTGATCGTGTCAGACATTTCAATCGTTCTGTTATACGCAAGCACACATTTGTCTGTTTCTCGTCACCAGCTCAACATTAGTGATCTGTGTCAGACACAATTGTCTGTTTTCGTCACCAGCTCAACATTAGTGATCGTGTCAGACATTTGTCTGGTTTTCGTCGTCACCAGCTGTTTCAACATTAGTGATCGTGTCAGACATTTCAATCGTTCTGTTATACGCAAGCACACATTTGTCTGGTTTTCGTCACCAGCTCAACATTAGTGATCGTGTCAGACATTTCAATCGTTCTGTTATACGCAAGCACACATTTGTCTGTTTCTCGTCACCAGCTCAACATTAGTGATCGTGTCAGACATTTCAATCGTTCTGTTATACGCAAGCACACATTTGTCTGTTTCTCGTCACCAGCTCAACATTAGTGATCGTGTCAGACATTTCAATCGTTCTGTTATACGCAAGCACACATTTGTCTGTTTCTCGTCACCAGCTCAACATTAGTGATCGTGTCAGACATTTCAATCGTTCTGTTATACGCAAGCACACATTTGTCTGTTTCTCGTCACCAGCTCAACATTAGTGATCGTGTCAGACATTTCAATCGTTCTGTTATACGCAAGCACACATTTGTCTGTTTCTCGTCACCAGCTCAACATTAGTGATCGTGTCAGACATTTCAATCGTTCTGTTATACGCAAGCACACATTTGTCTGTTTCTCGTCACCAGCTCAACATTAGTGATCGTGTCAGACATTTCAATCGTTCTGTTATACGCAAGCACACATTTGTCTGGTTTTCGTCACCAGCTCAACATTAGTGATCGTGTCAGACATTTCAATCGTTCTGTTATACGCAAGCACACATTTGTCTGTTTCTCGTCACCAGCTCAACATTAGTGATCGTGTCACACATTTGTCTGTTTTTCGTCACCAGCTCAACATTAGTGATCGTGTCAGACATTTGTCTGTTTCTCGTCACCAGCTCAACATTAGTGATCGTGTCAGACATTTGTCTGTTTCTCGTCACCAGCTCAACATTAGTGATCGTGTCACACATTTGTCTGTTTTTCGTCACCAGCTCAACATTAGTGATCGTGTCAGACATTTCAATCGTTCTCTTCACCAGCTCAACATTAGTGATCGTGTCAGACATTTGTCTGTTTCTCGTCACCAGCTCAACATTAGTGATCGTGTCAGACATTTGTCTGTTTCTCGTCACCAGCTCAACATTAGTGATCGTGTCAGACATTTGTCTGTTTCTCGTCACCAGCTCAACATTAGTGATCGTGTCAGACATTTGTCTGTTTCTCGTCACCAGCTCAACATTAGTGATCGTGTCAGACATTTGTCTGTTTCTCGTCACCAGCTCAACATTAGTGATCGTGTCAGACATTTGTCTGTTTCTCGTCACCAGCTCAACATTAGTGATCGTGTCAGACATTTGTCTGTTTCTCGTCACCAGCTCAACATTAGTGATCGTGTCAGACATTTCAATCGTTCTGTTATACGCAAGCACACATTTGTCTGGTTTTCGTCACCAGCTCAACATTAGTGATCGTGTCAGACATTTCAATCGTTCTGTTATACGCAAGCACACATTTGTCTGGTTTTCGTCACCAGCTCAACATTAGTGATCGTGTCAGACATTTCAATCGTTCTGTTATACGCAAGCACACATTTGTCTGGTTTTCGTCACCAGCTCAACATTAGTGATCGTGTCAGACATTTCAATCGTTCTGTTATACGCAAGCACACATTTGTCTGGTTTTCGTCACCAGCTCAACATTAGTGATCGTGTCAGACATTTCAATCGTTCTGTTATACGCAAGCACACATTTGTCTAGTTCTCGTCACCAGCTCAACATTAGTGATCGTGTCAGACATTTCAATCGTTCTGTTATACGCAAGCACACATTTGTCTGGTTTTCGTCACCAGCTCAACATTAGTGATCGTGTCAGACATTTCAATCGTTCTGTTATACGCAAGCACACATTTGTCTAGTTCTCGTCACCAGCTCAACATTAGTGATCGTGTCAGACATTTCAATCGTTCTCTTATACGCAAGCACACATTTGTCTGGTTTTCGTCACCAGCTCAACATTAGTGATCGTGTCAGACATTTCAATCGTTCTGTTATACGCAAGCACACATTTGTCTGTTTCTCGTCACCAGCTCAACATTAGTGATCGTGTCAGACATTTCAATCGTTCTGTTATACGCAAGCACACATTTGTCTGGTTTTCGTCACCAGCTCAACATTAGTGATCGTGTCAGACATTTCAATCGTTCTGTTATACGCAAGCACACATTTGTCTGGTTTTCGTCACCAGCTCAACATTAGTGATCGTGTCAGACATTTCAATCGTTCTGTTATACGCAAGCACACATTTGTCTGGTTTTCGTCACCAGCTCAACATTAGTGATCGTGTCAGACATTTCAATCGTTCTGTTATACGCAAGCACACATTTGTCTGGTTTTCGTCACCAGCTCAACATTAGTGATCGTGTCAGACATTTCAATCGTTCTGTTATACGCAAGCACACATTTGTCTGTTTCTCGTCACCAGCTCAACATTAGTGATCGTGTCAGACATTTCAATCGTTCTGTTATACGCAAGCACACATTTGTCTGGTTTTCGTCACCAGCTCAACATTAGTGATCGTGTCAGACATTTCAATCGTTCTGTTATACGCAAGCACACATTTGTCTAGTTCTCGTCACCAGCTCAACATTAGTGATCGTGTCAGACATTTCAATCGTTCTGTTATACGCAAGCACACATTTGTCTGGTTTTCGTCACCAGCTCAACATTAGTGATCGTGTCAGACATTTCAATCGTTCTGTTATACGCAAGCACACATTTGTCTAGTTCTCGTCACCAGCTCAACATTAGTGATCGTGTCAGACATTTCAATCGTTCTGTTATACGCAAGCACACATTTGTCTGGTTCTCGTCACCAGCTCAACATTAGTGATCGTGTCAGACATTTCAATCGTTCTGTTATACGCAAGCACACATTTGTCTGTTTCTCGTCACCAGCTCAACATTAGTGATCGTGTCAGACATTTCAATCGTTCTGTTATACGCAAGCACACATTTGTCTGGTTTTCGTCACCAGCTCAACATTAGTGATCGTGTCAGACATTTCAATCGTTCTGTTATACGCAAGCACACATTTGTCTGGTTTTCGTCACCAGCTCAACATTAGTGATCGTGTCAGACATTTCAATCGTTCTGTTATACGCAAGCACACATTTGTCTGGTTTTCGTCACCAGCTCAACATTAGTGATCGTGTCAGACATTTCAATCGTTCTGTTATACGCAAGCACACATTTGTCTGGTTTTCGTCACCAGCTCAACATTAGTGATCGTGTCAGACATTTCAATCGTTCTGTTATACGCAAGCACACATTTGTCTAGTTCTCGTCACCAGCTCAACATTAGTGATCGTGTCAGACATTTCAATCGTTCTGTTATACGCAAGCACACATTTGTCTGGTTTTCGTCACCAGCTCACATTTGTCAGACATTTTCGTTCGTCACATTTGTCTAGTTCTCGTCACCAGCTCAACATTAGTGATCGTGTCAGACATTTCAATCGTTCTGTTATACGCAAGCACACATTTGTCTGGTTTTCGTCACCAGCTCAACATTAGTGATCGTGTCAGACATTTCAATCGTTCTGTTATACGCAAGCACACATTTGTCTGGTTTTCGTCACCAGCTCAACATTAGTGATCGTGTCAGACATTTCAATCGTTCTGTTATACGCAAGCACACATTTGTCTGTTTTCGTCACCAGCTCAACATTAGTGATCGTGTCAGACATTTCAATCGTTCTGTTATACGCAAGCACACATTTGTCTGGTTCTCGTCACCAGCTCAACATTAGTGATCGTGTCAGACATTTCAATCGTTCTGTTATACGCAAGCACACATTTGTCTGGTTTTCGTCACCAGCTCAACATTAGTGATCGTGTCAGACATTTTCATTCGTTCTGTTATACGCAAGCACACATTTGTCTAGTTTTTCTCGTCACCAGCTCAACATTAGTGATCGTGTCAGACATTTCAATCGTTCTGTTATACGCAAGCACACATTTGTCTGGTTCTCGTCACCAGCTCAACATTAGTGATCGTGTCAGACATTTCAATCGTTCTGTTATACGCAAGCACACATTTGTCTGGTTTTCGTCACCAGCTCAACATTAGTGATCGTGTCAGACATTTCAATCGTTCTGTTATACGCAAGCACACATTTGTCTGGTTTTCGTCACCAGCTCAACATTAGTGATCGTGTCAGACATTTCAATCGTTCTGTTATACGCAAGCACACATTTGTCTGGTTTTCGTCACCAGCTCAACATTAGTGATCGTGTCAGACATTTCAATCGTTCTGTTATACGCAAGCACACATTTGTCTGGTTTTCGTCACCAGCTCAACATTAGTGATCGTGTCAGACATTTCAATCGTTCTGTTATACGCAAGCACACATTTGTCTGGTTTTCGTCACCAGCTCAACATTAGTGATCGTGTCAGACATTTCAATCGTTCTGTTATACGCAAGCACACATTTGTCTGGTTTTCGTCACCAGCTCAACATTAGTGATACGCAAGCACACATTTGTCTGGTTTTCGTCACCAGCTCAACATTAGTGATCGTGTCAGACATTTCAATCGTTCTGTTATACGCAAGCACACATTTGTCTGGTTTTCGTCACCAGCTCAACATTAGTGATCGTGTCAGACATTTCAATCGTTCTGTTATACGCAAGCACACATTTGTCTGGTTTTCGTCACCAGCTCAACATTAGTGATCGTGTCAGACATTTCAATCGTTCTGTTATACGCAAGCACACATTTGTCTGGTTTTCGTCACCAGCTCAACATTAGTGATCGTGTCAGACATTTCAATCGTTCGTCACCAGCTCAACATTAGTGATCGTGTCAGACATTTCAATCGTTCTGTTATACGCAAGCACACATTTGTCTGGTTTTCGTCACCAGCTCAACATTAGTGATCGTGTCAGACATTTCAATCGTTCTGTTATACGCAAGCACACATTTGTCTGGTTTTCGTCACCAGCTCAACATTAGTGATCGTGTCAGACATTTCAATCGTTCTGTTATACGCAAGCACACATTTGTCTGTTTCTCGTCACCAGCTCAACATTAGTGATCGTGTCAGACATTTCAATCGTTCTGTTATACGCAAGCACACATTTGTCTAGTTCTCGTCACCAGCTCAACATTAGTGATCGTGTCAGACATTTCAATCGTTCTGTTATACGCAAGCACACATTTGTCTGTTTCTCGTCACCAGCTCAACATTAGTGATCGTGTCAGACATTTCAATCGTTCTGTTATACGCAAGCACACATTTGTCTGTTTCTCGTCACCAGCTCAACATTAGTGATCGTGTCAGACATTTCAATCGTTCTGTTATACGCAAGCACACATTTGTCTGGTTTTCGTCACCAGCTCAACATTAGTGATCGTGTCAGACATTTCAATCGTTCTGTTATACGCAAGCACACATTTGTCTGTTTCTCGTCACCAGCTCAACATTAGTGATCGTGTCAGACATTTCAATCGTTCTGTTATACGCAAGCACACATTTGTCTGTTTCTCGTCACCAGCTCAACATTAGTGATCGTGTCAGACATTTCAATCGTTCTGTTATACGCAAGCACACATTTGTCTGTTTCTCGTCACCAGCTCAACATTAGTGATCGTGTCAGACATTTCAATCGTTCTGTTATACGCAAGCACACATTTGTCTGTTTCTCGTCACCAGCTCAACATTAGTGATCGTGTCAGACATTTCAATCGTTCTGTTATACGCAAGCACACATTTGTCTGTTTCTCGTCACCAGCTCAACATTAGTGATCGTGTCAGACATTTCAATCGTTCTGTTATACGCAAGCACACATTTGTCTGTTTCTCGTCACCAGCTCAACATTAGTGATCGTGTCAGACATTTCAATCGTTCTGTTATACGCAAGCACACATTTGTCTGTTTTTCGTCACCAGCTCAACATTAGTGATCGTGTCAGACATTTCAATCGTTCTGTTATACGCAAGCACACATTTGTCTGGTTTTCGTCACCAGCTCAACATTAGTGATCGTGTCAGACATTTCAATCGTTCTGTTATACGCAAGCACACATTTGTCTGTTTCTCGTCACCAGCTCAACATTAGTGATCGTGTCACACATTTCAATCTGTTTTTTTCGTCACCAGCTCAACATTAGTGATCGTGTCACACATTTGTCTGGTTTTCGTCACCAGCTCAACATTAGTGATCGTGTCAGACATTTCAATCGTTCTGTTATACGCAAGCACACATTTGTCTGTTTCTCGTCACCAGCTCAACATTAGTGATCGTGTCAGACATTTCAATCGTTCTGTTATACGCAAGCACACATTTGTCTGTTTCTCGTCACCAGCTCAACATTAGTGATCGTGTCAGACATTTCAATCGTTCTGTTATACGCAAGCACACATTTGTCTGTTTCTCGTCACCAGCTCAACATTAGTGATCGTGTCAGACATTTCAATCGTTCTGTTATACGCAAGCACACATTTGTCTGTTTCTCGTCACCAGCTCAACATTAGTGATCGTGTCAGACATTTCAATCGTTCTGTTATACGCAAGCACACATTTGTCTGGTTTTCGTCACCAGCTCAACATTAGTGATCGTGTCAGACATTTCAATCGTTCTGTTATACGCAAGCACACATTTGTCTGTTTCTCGTCACCAGCTCAACATTAGTGATCGTGTCAGACATTTCAATCGTTCTGTTATACGCAAGCACACATTTGTCTGGTTTTCGTCACCAGCTCAACATTAGTGATCGTGTCAGACATTTGTCTGGTTTTCGTCACCAGCTCAACATTAGTGATCGTGTCAGACATTTGTCTGTTTCTCGTCACCAGCTCAACATTAGTGATCGTGTCAGACATTTCAATCGTTCTGTTATACGCAAGCACACATTTGTCTGTTTCTCGTCACCAGCTCAACATTAGTGATCGTGTCAGACATTTCAATCGTTCTGTTATACGCAAGCACACATTTGTCTGTTTCTCGTCACCAGCTCAACATTAGTGATCGTGTCAGACATTTCAATCGTTCTGTTATACGCAAGCACACATTTGTCTGTTTCTCGTCACCAGCTCAACATTAGTGATCGTGTCAGACATTTCAATCGTTCTGTTATACGCAAGCACACATTTGTCTGTTTCTCGTCACCAGCTCAACATTAGTGATCGTGTCAGACATTTCAATCGTTCTGTTATACGCAAGCACACATTTGTCTAGTTCTCGTCACCAGCTCAACATTAGTGATCGTGTCAGACATTTGTCTGTTTCTCGTCACCAGCTCAACATTAGTGATCGTGTCAGACATTTCAATCGTTCTGTTATACGCAAGCACACATTTGTCTAGTTCTCGTCACCAGCTCAACATTAGTGATCGTGTCAGACATTTGTCTGTTTCTCGTCACCAGCTCAACATTAGTGATCGTGTCAGACATTTGTCTGTTTCTCGTCACCAGCTCAACATTAGTGATCGTGTCAGACATTTGTCTGTTTCTCGTCACCAGCTCAACATTAGTGATCGTGTCAGACATTTGTCTGTTTCTCGTCACCAGCTCAACATTAGTGATCGTATCAGACATTTGTCTGTTTCTCGTCACCAGCTCAACATTAGTGATCGTGTCAGACATTTGTCTGTTTCTCGTCACCAGCTCAACATTAGTGATCGTGTCAGACATTTGTCTGTTTCTCGTCACCAGCTCAACATTAGTGATCGTGTCAGACATTTCAATCGTTCTGTTATACGCAAGCACACATTTGTCTGTTTCTCGTCACCAGCTCAACATTAGTGATCGTGTCAGACATTTCAATCGTTCTGTTATACGCAAGCACACATTTGTCTGTTTTTCGTCACCAGCTCAACATTAGTGATCGTGTCAGACATTTCAATCGTTCTGTTATACGCAAGCACACATTTGTCTGGTTTTCGTCACCAGCTCAACATTAGTGATCGTGTCAGACATTTCAATCGTTCTGTTATACGCAAGCACACATTTGTCTGTTTCTCGTCACCAGCTCAACATTAGTGATCGTGTCACACATTTGTCTGTTTTTCGTCACCAGCTCAACATTAGTGATCGTGTCACACATTTGTCTGGTTTTCGTCACCAGCTCAACATTAGTGATCGTGTCAGACATTTCAATCGTTCTGTTATACGCAAGCACACATTTGTCTGTTTCTCGTCACCAGCTCAACATTAGTGATCGTGTCAGACATTTCAATCGTTCTGTTATACGCAAGCACACATTTGTCTGTTTCTCGTCACCAGCTCAACATTAGTGATCGTGTCAGACATTTCAATCGTTCTGTTATACGCAAGCACACATTTGTCTGTTTCTCGTCACCAGCTCAACATTAGTGATCGTGTCAGACATTTCAATCGTTCTGTTATACGCAAGCACACATTTGTCTGTTTCTCGTCACCAGCTCAACATTAGTGATCGTGTCAGACATTTCAATCGTTCTGTTATACGCAAGCACACATTTGTCTGGTTTTCGTCACCAGCTCAACATTAGTGATCGTGTCAGACATTTCAATCGTTCTGTTATACGCAAGCACACATTTGTCTGTTTCTCGTCACCAGCTCAACATTAGTGATCGTGTCAGACATTTCAATCGTTCTGTTATACGCAAGCACACATTTGTCTGGTTTTCGTCACCAGCTCAACATTAGTGATCGTGTCAGACATTTGTCTGGTTTTCGTCACCAGCTCAACATTAGTGATCGTATCAGACATTTGTCTGTTTCTCGTCACCAGCTCAACATTAGTGATCGTGTCAGACATTTCAATCGTTCTGTTATACGCAAGCACACATTTGTCTGTTTCTCGTCACCAGCTCAACATTAGTGATCGTGTCAGACATTTCAATCGTTCTGTTATACGCAAGCACACATTTGTCTGTTTCTCGTCACCAGCTCAACATTAGTGATCGTGTCAGACATTTCAATCGTTCTGTTATACGCAAGCACACATTTGTCTGTTTCTCGTCACCAGCTCAACATTAGTGATCGTGTCAGACATTTCAATCGTTCTGTTATACGCAAGCACACATTTGTCTGTTTCTCGTCACCAGCTCAACATTAGTGATCGTGTCAGACATTTCAATCGTTCTGTTATACGCAAGCACACATTTGTCTAGTTCTCGTCACCAGCTCAACATTAGTGATCGTGTCAGACATTTGTCTGTTTCTCGTCACCAGCTCAACATTAGTGATCGTGTCAGACATTTCAATCGTTCTGTTATACGCAAGCACACATTTGTCTAGTTCTCGTCACCAGCTCAACATTAGTGATCGTGTCAGACATTTGTCTGTTTCTCGTCACCAGCTCAACATTAGTGATCGTGTCAGACATTTGTCTGTTTCTCGTCACCAGCTCAACATTAGTGATCGTGTCAGACATTTGTCTGTTTCTCGTCACCAGCTCAACATTAGTGATCGTGTCAGACATTTGTCTGTTTCTCGTCACCAGCTCAACATTAGTGATCGTGTCAGACATTTGTCTGTTTCTCGTCACCAGCTCAACATTAGTGATCGTGTCAGACATTTGTCTGTTTCTCGTCACCAGCTCAACATTAGTGATCGTGTCAGACATTTGTCTGTTTCTCGTCACCAGCTCAACATTAGTGATCGTGTCAGACATTTGTCTGTTTCTCGTCACCAGCTCAACATTAGTGATCGTGTCAGACATTTGTCTGTTTCTCGTCACCAGCTCAACATTAGTGATCGTGTCAGACATTTGTCTGTTTCTCGTCACCAGCTCAACATTAGTGATCGTGTCAGACATTTGTCTGTTTCTCGTCACCAGCTCAACATTAGTGATCGTGTCAGACATTTGTCTGTTTCTCGTCACCAGCTCAACATTAGTGATCGTGTCAGACATTTGTCTGTTTCTCGTCACCAGCTCAACATTAGTGATCGTATCAGACATTTGTCTGTTTCTCGTCACCAGCTCAACATTAGTGATCGTGTCAGACATTTGTCTGTTTCTCGTCACCAGCTCAACATTAGTGATCGTATCAGACATTTGTCTGTTTCTCGTCACCAGCTCAACATTAGTGATCGTGTCAGACATTTGTCTGTTTCTCGTCACCAGCTCAACATTAGTGATCGTATCAGACATTTGTCTGTTTCTCGTCACCAGCTCAACATTAGTGATCGTTTCAGACATTTGTCTGTTTCTCGTCACCAGCTCAACATTAGTGATCGTATCAGACATTTGTCTGTTTCTCGTCACCAGCTCAACATTAGTGATCGTGTCAGACATTTGTCTGTTTCTCGTCACCAGCTCAACATTAGTGATCGTATCAGACATTTGTCTGTTTCTCGTCACCAGCTCAACATTAGTGATCGTGTCAGACATTTGTCTGTTTCTCGTCACCAGCTCAACATTAGTGATCGTGTCAGACATTTGTCTGTTTCTCGTCACCAGCTCAACATTAGTGATCGTATCAGACATTTCTGAAAGTTCATAACCTTTTGCTTGTCATTTTTGTTCTTCTCCATGTTGCACGTATACACAATAGGTTAGCCTTGACATTGAATTCGAAACTTCCTCTTTTTCTGTTGGGTTTGATTTGTTTTGATTGTCTCATATTTCCGAAAGCAGTTAAGTCACCTGTTGTCTTCTGCGTTCTTATATCCTGACACCATTGTCTGGTCTTTCAAGTGTGTCTATGTTACATGCAAGATATGAGTCCATATCTGGTAGACGTATTTCACTACTGTCTGATCCTCCAACTGTGTCTATGTTACCAACAAGATGTGAGTCCACATCTGGTAAACGTAGTTCACTACTGTCTGGTTCCCCAACTGTGACTATCTTACCGGCAAGATGTGAGCACATCTGGTAGACGTATTTCACTACTGTCTGATCCTCCAACTGTGTCTATATTACCAGCAAGATATACAGTACTTTGCAAAAAAAATGGCAGTCATATTGCTCAGCTAAATATGCTGAAATCTAATTAAATATGCATGTTCTGCTACAAATTTTCACTCCACTTAAGTGAGCAAACACTACCAAAAATTTAAAAAAAAAAATAGCGTAGAGTACAGTCCCTTGATAATAGAGCAGACGACAATTTCTAATGCTAGTGGCAGAAAATGGATACAAAGTCAAAGTGTATGTTAATTTCACAGCTTTGGAATGAAGGAAATCAAACATGTTCCAACATTTCTAAAACCTTGAACATTCCTGAGCGGACTGTCTACAGAGTTGTGAGTAAATTAAAAGCAGGTAATGGAATCGAGCGAAAAGAAGGTAGTGGGAGGCCAAGAATTTTGGACACAAAGGACCATCGGCGTCTCGCCCAAATCGTTCGGGCTGGGCCAATGAAGAGTGTAGAAAACATACGGCAGCGCATGATCGAGTTGGGAAGCCCAGAGGTATCTAATGCTACTGTCAACCGGGAGCGACACAGGATGAATTACACAAAAAAGCGGGTAATTTCGTTACCATTGCTCACAGAGACTCACAAACAGATGCGCTTGAACTGGTGCCACGAAAACAAAAATTTGTCATGGGACAGTGTGATTTTTTCAGATGAATGTTCTGTTTGGTCTTATCCTGCTCAAATAAATATTTGGACGAAAGACTCTGTAACGCCTGTGTACCAGCGACCGAAACATACCCAGAAATTCCATCTTTGGGGAGGGGTGTCAGCAAGAGGTGGCACCTTACTGTGTGTTTTCACAGGAATTCTCACGAAAGAAAGGTACATCGACATACTAGAGGGACACCTTCTGCCATTTATGCAGGTCATGTACCCCGATGGGTGCACATTTCAACATGACAATGACCCAAAGCATACAGCTCATACCACCAAAGCATGGCTGCAAGAGAAGAATGTGATAGTGCTGAAGTGGCCCAGCAACAGTTCCGACCTAAACCCAATTGAAAACGTTTGGGCACTACTCAAGAATCATTTAAAAAAGAGTGGACTCAGAGACGTTGAACAATTGAAGAAGGTAGCTGAAAAATACTGGTACAGTCTGACTCACAATTACCTACAAATATTTGTGGGAAGTATGCCTCGCCGCATCCAGGCTTGCCTTGCTGGAGAAGGCATTATTATATTGTACTGAAACCACTGTTAATAGATAGAGGAGATATCAATCTTCCTCTGGACATACAGTTTTTATTATTATTTGAATCTATGAGTGTGCTGCGTTGCGAAAATATGACTGCCATTTTTTTTGCAAAGTACTGTAAGTCAATATCTTGTAGACGTATTTCACCAGTGTCTGGGCCTCCAACTGTGTCTGTGTTACTGGCAAGATATGAGTCCATATCTGTAGACGTATTTAACCATTGTATGATCCTCCAGCTGTGTCTATGTTACCGGTCCATATCTTGTAGACGTATTTCACTACTGTCTGGTCCTCCAACTGTCAATGTTCCCGTCAAGATATGAGTCCACATCTTGGGGACGTATTTCACCATTGCCGGATTCTCCAACTGTGTCTATGTTAAACGCAAGATATGAGTCCATATCTTGTAGACGTAGTTCAATATTGCCTGGTCCTCCAGCTGTGTCTGTTACCGGCAAAATATGAGTCCATGTCTGGTAGGCGTATTTCACTATTGTCTGATCCTCCAATTGTGTCTATGTTACCCGTACATATCTGGTAGACGTATTTCACCATTGTCTGGTGCTCCAACTGTGTCTATGTTACCGGCCCATATCTTGTAGACGTTTTTTACCCATGTCTGATCCTACAACTGTCTCTATGTTACCGGCAAAATATGAGTCCATATCTTGTAGACGTATTTCACCATTGTCTGGTCCTCCAACTGTGTCTATGTTACAGGCCCATATCTTGTAGACGTATTTCACCACTGTCTGATCCTCCAAATGTGTGTGCGTTGCGGACAAAATATTTGTACGAGTCCGTATCTTGTAGAAGTGTGTCCTCAAGTACAGTCAGGATTTAATTTACCGCATATTGTCGTAGTCGCAATAGTTCAATGATTGCAGTAACTGGTCATGTCATGATTTACTTCGTAAATGTAATATTGTGATTGTAGTAACTATAACAGCTCAATGATAGTAGCAACTATAATACTTTAATGATAGTAGCCACTGTAACAATTTAGATGTTATAGTTACTTTTTAGTTTCTTGTGTGACGTAAGTGTTGTAGAGTTATGATTGTAGTAACCCTTCTAATTTAGTGAATGAAATAATTGTAGTACTTTCCTAACTTGTAGTAACTGTCACAGTTCAATGATTGTGATAAATGTTGCTATTTTGTGAGCAAAGATATAGTTCATAAGCGCATACATGCATACACTAGATGTGAACCAACAAAGAAGTCAGTGATCGACTATGTCATTGTTAGGAGGAGCTCATTCAAATATGTCCGGGATGCTAGAGTCTGGAGGGGGCCAGAGATTGGAAGTGATCACTACCTGCTTACAATCAAAAGAACAACTGAAAGAGTTGCTCAGCCTAGGAACTGCCCAACATCACGCAAGAAACCAAGTAAACGAGCGGGAGAAATGAGCATTAAGACCTACAAGCTGAGAGAGCCAGAAGTTAAGACCAGATATCAGGGGCTTATTGCTACAACGGTGAGAAACACAGAAGAACAACCTGATGATCTGGAAACCCTCTGGAATAAATTCAAGGATATCATAAAGACAGCTGCTGCAGAAGCATGTGGTGAAGTCCGACTTGGGAACAAGAGAAAGAGGACACCTTGGTGGACAGAGGAAGTCAAAGAGAAAATAAGAGAGAAGAAAATGGCATGGAAACAATACTTAGGAGCTAAAAACACATATAGAGAAATATAGAGAATATGTGATACTCAGAACAGAAGCAAAGAACAAGGTGCTAGCAGCAAAACAGAAGTCGTGGGAAGAATTTGGAGAAAAGCTAGAAAAAGATGCGCAAGAAAACCAGAAATTGTTCTATAAGACCCTAAAGAACATGAGGAAGGAAAAACAATGCCCTCTCAAATTTATAAAGGACAAGCAAGGCAAATTGCTTACCGCCCCGAAGGAAGTAATGGAAAGATGGAAAGAATATTTCTCAGAACTCCTTGATGGTGAGCAAGGTCAAGCATCAGAAATGATAACCACTAGCACAGAAGAGGAAACCAATGGTGATGAAGATGACATAAAGATGGAAGAACTGAAGGCAGCACTGGAGAAAATCAAGATGGCCAAAGCAGCAGGGCATGATGGTATAACACCAGAAATGGTTAAGTACATGGGAGCATCAGGCGACCTATTACTCTTAAGGGTCATACAGACAGCATGGTGCAACAAGGCCATACCAAAGGGTTGTGAGATTGCCATCATAACACCGATTTTCAAAAAGGGTGACAATCGACAATGTGGAAACCACAGAGGCATATCCCTTCTCAATGTCCCTGGTAAAATCTACTCTAGAATCCTAGAGCAGAGACTCCGACGCCTAGCTGAGCCACAATTGGATGAGGTCCAGTGCGGATTCCGAGCAAACCGAAGTACTCAAGACCTAATCTTCACACTCAGACAGCTGAGTGAAAAGGCCCTTGAGAATAAGAGTGAAATCCATCTTTGTTTCATAGATCTGGAAAAGGCGTTTGACAGGATCCCCTGGAGCAAACTTTGGGACTATTTGGCAAGGAAGAACATTCCAGCACCTCTGATTCATGCTATACAGAGCTTCTACAAGTCTGCAGAAATTATGTGAGGACAGCAAACTATAAGTCAGAAGAATTCAGGATCACCACTGGTGTAAGACAAGGTGATATCCTGTCACCTTACTGGAAGATGAGACAGGTCTGTATTTCAGAGCTGGCATTTGCTGATGATGTTGTCCTGATCGCTAAATCAGAGGCACATCTCCAATCCAACATGCAAGTCTGGAAGGAAGAGCTGGAGAAGAGAGGGATGGTCATAAGCAGCTCTAAAACAAAATCCATGGTGATATCATGAGAAGAAAGAAGACATCAGATTAAGTTGGGAGAACCGGTCCTGGAGCAGGTCGACCACTTTAAATATCTCGGAGCTATTATAGACCGAAAGGGAGGCATCAAAGAAGAGTTGGCCACTCGAAAAGCAGCAGCTGGGAGACTTTTTCAGGTCATAAATCGAGGATTCCTCAACAAGAGAGAGGTTGGTAAGAAAACGAAGATGGCTGTATACCGCTCCACCTATGTCCCAGTCTTGACATATGGGTGCGAGTCATGGGCAATGACTACAACCCACAAAAGCCAGATCCAAACCTCAGAAATGAGGTATCTGAGGAAGGTGGATGAAGTAAAAAGAAGAGACATGGTCCGCAACTAGACGATACGTCAAGGCCTAAAATCCCACCCCCTTGCAGACCCAAGTAGAACAGTCCCAACTAAGATGGTTTGGCCATGTCTGCAGATTTCGGGAAGATCGGCTACCACGACAAGCATGGGAAACAAAGAGCCAGGGATCCAGACCCCCAGGACGACCCAGAGTCCGCTGGGAGGACAACATTAGACAATCTTTGAAGGACCGAGGACTAAAATGGAACCAGCCCAGGAGGAAGACAGCCGATAGTATAGTCCGGCGTTCTCTCTTCCAAACCTCTACACCTCACGGTAGAAGAGGAACGACTAAGTAAGTAAGTAAGATATAGTTCACGTGTCTTAATACAATATTTTATGTTTCAGTATCAACCAGTTGTAGTGGTAGGACTGGAAATTACTAGTTGGATTAGTAATGCCAGAAGTGCCTAGCTGTTGTGGTAAGAAGGAAAGTGATATGTTCAGTGGTAAAACAGGAAGTACAAGCTACCAACAGTGACAACTTTCTCCTGTTGTCGGAGCCTTGACAAGTTTCTCCTCTCGTCGGAGCCGTCACAGTTTCTGCTGTCGTTAGGGTCTCATGTCGGAAGAATGAATGTCTACGGATACATTCCCGCCAACTACTTTCCTTCACACGCGACATTGACCTACTGGGCTCAGGCGGCAAGCTTTGCTGGTCTGCCCAGTTCTGAGTCAGCCTTCGCATCCACAGGCCTTGTCCTTGGCCTAAAGAAATCTCAACTTCCGCTGACAGCCGGAGATGTCGCACATAAAAGCAGAAACACACTGTCTCCGAGCTCTGATGAGGAGTTCGCTTCTTTGTTCCGTGTGGCCCCAAGAATGACTTCCCATTCTGTTGACCACGTAACAGGTCTAACCCATCAGGCAAGCATCGAGTTCCATGCTCACATACATCATCAGCAACAACTTCGCAAACAACAACAACAGATTCAACATCATCATCAGACTCACCATTTCTTCAACACGTCCCCTCCTCTTGGAAGCGGGCTTGCTCCACTCCAGGCATTGTGTCAATCGGATGTTTCCGCCTTCACCACAAAAACTTCGGCATCTTCCGATAGTTTCAACTCCTCAACTGAAAGCAAGGGAAGCCTCAAGTTCGGTATGAGTCGCATTTTATCGGACGACTTCGGCAAGAGCAAGTGTGAAAAAGGTAAGTGATTAAAAAAATAATAATGAAATATAAAATGGTCATTGAATTGAGTAAAATGATCTAATATTCCATAAATTAATTTGTTTGTCTCTCTACCATACAACATTATGTAAGATTCACAAAGAAAGTCATTTGCTGGACATTACAGAAGTTCTGTGACAACTAGTCAGACGGCGAAAAAAAAATTAGCAAGCTAAAAGAAGTAATTGTATGTGATAGTGACTGTCGTGGAACGACTCTCCCCGACTTCTTTTCTTCTGTCTATTATTTTTTTCCCTCTACAAATTTCTCCTATCATTTGACAAGAAACCTAAAGTCTCTCTCTCTCTCTCTCTCGCTAGTCTTAGATTTAACAGTATTTTACTAGCTCAGGATTCTCGGTCCAAGGTAATAAATTATTCACTTCGCCAGCAAAATTCATTCTACTTGAAAAAGGTGAAAAACAGGCTACGAACAGGAAGTCGACCGTCTTTGTTTGTTCATGAACTGGACGCATGTAAAACAGCCGGCAACGGTGGACGACGCTAGGGCGAGTTGAAATGAAGGTAACTTGATACCCCTGGGACCAGAATAGAATTTGCAACAAGGCCACCCATCCCTGCCCGAAACATACAGCTGGAATTTGGAGGGAATTTTAAGCAGTCATTCTTCTTGTAACCATCATTCGGAGAAGACAGACTCTGGGCCCAAGTGGGCATTTCATGTTGCGAAATAGTTGTAGTGAATTCGTTGAGCGAATCCACCCAGGTTGCGGTTACCAAGTACAAACCCAGGTTGCGGTTACAAAGTAGAAAACCAGGTTGCGGTTACCAGATACCTAAACCAGGTCCAGGGTACACGTCCATCGTACCAAAGATTACCCTTACCCAACCATATCCTATCACCCAGTAACCATACCACACATCCCATAAACAGAAGAGGCATTCAGCAGAGGTGACTTACCCCATCCTTATCTGTGATGTGCACTGAGTCCCGGGAAGCAAACTCTGACACCCTCTGAACCCATTAACTGTTATGAGACCAACCTGCTGGGGCAGACAAAACCAAGAGAGTCCGAACCAAAATCATCTCCGCAGCTACTACAGTCCTTGAGGAGATGAGTATAAATCCCTACCAGCAACACTACCATAGAAAATATCTCTGGTCCAAGTGATGACCAAACTAGTTGGTTTTTTTTAAACAGTAGAGCTAAACTCCTTTTTTTTCATATTTATATATATATAAAAAAATGCAAGATTCTATACCCTTATATCCAATTTAACATAACAGAGTCTGTTGTTATTTTTCTTGTTAACTTTATTTGGGTTGTATTTTGTTTTAAATATAATCTACACCCTGGGGGCTCAGCCATAATTCAATTAACTTCTATTGGGTCGGGATATTTTAATTGTGGCTGGACACCAAATCTCTTTCTCAACCTTGTGTGCTTTACACAGTCCTTTTGTAGGATTCCTGAGGAAGAATTTATTGTCCAGAAAATATCCTGTTTAGGTACCAGAATTCTCTTTTTTAGTAAATTTCTAGTACACTATTTCCCGAGGAGAGGCAGTTCTATTATAAACTCGGAAGCTATCAATAAGACATTATTATCTTTATTCTTCCATTCCGTTCAAGTGTCCTATCTCCTCAAAACGCCTCGCGACAACTGGGACGCTCGTGTCCGGGATAAACTCTTATTTCATATTTAGACACTTGTCTAAGATATGAAAACTCTTTATCTTTCCTAGACCACTACTGCTGTAGGTACTTGTCACTTATTGGTGTCCAAGTCTAGGATTAGATTAAAGAGGGGACATATAAATTACCCTAGACTATAATACATATAAATTTTTGCAAGAAAAACAGATTTTAAGTTTTGTTATGAGAACTCTTCTTGGTGGTACTGCTGGAAATTAGTTACCTATTGTTAACTAATTTTTAATTTGATGGTTATAAATGCTGGTTTGATTTAATATATGGTTTTGTAATACTTTAGTATAGTTAAGACTATAGAAAGTATTTTTGCCTTAATTATTGTTTGTGAGTTAGAGATCTCATACTCGCTCAACGAACCACTACGGATATAATGGAAGAATCTGTAGAGTTGAATGAGTGGAGAACATTCTGGACAGAGTTAGCCATTGAGTGTGAACTCTCCGGAGAAGAACTGGATACTTTTGTTTCACAAAAGATGGAAAAATGCAGGATGAGAGAAGCAGAAAGGAAGAAATGGAGAGCAAAATACACGGAAGAGAATGTGGAACATGAGAGACAAAGACAAGAAAAATCCCTCCAGTGTAAGGAAGAACTGGAAACTCAGTTTCAACCTACAAAAATGGAATCCAGGGATAAACTTGAATCTAGGGATACTCATCAGGCCACTCCTTTGCCAGTTGCATCACCATCTTCAGTGGTAAATATAACTGCACCACATGAAGCCAAGTCTATGTCTCAGAATTCAGGCTCAGACAGAGCAGAGGTATGGATATCCAAACAGAGACATCTAGACTATCCTGAAAATAAGATTGAGCACAGCGGTGCTAATAATCTGAAGAGACCTTCCTCATCCTCAGCAAAAACTCACAACAGGCATACTGAAAACAACCGCACCAAAAACCTGGTAAATAGGATCGCTCAACCAAATAGGATCACTCAACGGAAAAGGATTACGCAACCCTATGGGAAGGGAAGGGATGTTCTTGAACATCACCTGTCGGCCAACTTACATCAGTTAGACTGTATGCGCCGAGACCCAATCCCACAGACTTCATACAAAGCTAAGGTCCCTACCATGGATGGGAACTTGACGAAGGCCCGGAGTGGATACAGGGATTCTCAAAATGTGGAGACTGCCACAGTAAATGGAGAAGAAATCACCTGTTTGTATTATCAAGGTCTTGGGTGTGATGCCCTTGTCTCAGCCTCTGTCATCGACCTTGATGAAGTCACCAAAGAGGATGTTGAGGTAACAGCACCCATGATAAACAACAGAAGGATGATTTTGCCTTTAGCTTATGTAGAAGTTAGGTCGAACTTTGTAAACCTCAAAGTAAAGGCCGCAATATTAGATGAACGAATTTACCCCATACCTCAAGGAGGAAAATATATCATCTTAGGAGACTCAGCACGATCCAGAGACGGCGTGACTGAACAGGCTATGGAGACTCCAATGCCTAACTCATCTTCCAATATTTTCACTGAAAAGTTGGAAGAGTGCAAAGGGATTGACCACCCCAGTGCACTTAATTCTGAACAAGTTTTGATAGTCTCACCCACTATCTGCATGCAGAAAGTGAAGCCGGGCCAGAATTTCTTGGTACCTGGTGGGATGAAACATGTTTCAGAAATATCTTCCTTTAACATGGGAGAAGCGGCTGTAGAGGAACAGGACTCTCAGGCACTAAGACTTCACTCAATTCCGATAACCTCACCCACTCTCTGGGATCAGAAAGTGAAGCGGGTCCAAATTTCTTTGGTACCTGGTGGGATGGAACATGTTTCAGGAATATCTTCCCTTAACACGGGAGAAATGGCTAAAGAGGAACATGAGCCTCAAGCACTTAGTCTTCAGTCAATTCCGATAACCTCACCCACTCTCTGGGATCAGAAAGTGAAGAAGGTCCAAATTTCCTTGATACCTGGTGGGCAGGAACAACTGGTAGACTTATCTTTCTCTGTCACTGGAGAAACAGGGATAGAAGATCATACACGCTCTCATACCCGGGGAGATAGGTATGTGTCCTTAGACAGGTCAAGCAATATGACTAAAATAAGGTTGTGTATGAGGCTGGCAACCTCATCACGTAAAACTATGTGCTATAGATCCAATTGTAAGCAGAGTGTAGGCTTTAGGGCAAGCTCTTTGCCAGGAGGCAAGCTTCAATGGAGGATCCAGAAGGAGGAAAAGAAGAGAGGGATATTTTTGCGAGCAGGCTTGCTCAACCCTCCTCAACTACTTATTGAAGAGGAAACGGATAGCCACGTGTGGACTACAGGCATACCGTTTGACAGAGGAAAAATAGGAAATATTTGGATTGAAGGAACGGAGGACACGATACATGAATGTAGTGTCTGACATAAGAGAAGAGTCGGCTCGAACTTAGTTGGCCGTTGGCCGAACTTTCAAAAGGGGGCTTATGTCGTGGAACGACTCTCCCCGACTTCTTTTCTTCTGTCTATTATTTTTTTTTCCCTCTACAAATTTCTCCTATCATTTGACAAGAAACCTAAAGTCTCTCTCTCTCTCGCTAGTCTTAGATTTAACAGTATTTTACTAGCTCAGGATTCTCGGTCCAAGGTAATAAATTATTCACTTCGCCAGCAAAATTCATTCTACTTGAAAAAGGTGAAAAACAGGCTACGAACAGGAAGTCGACCGTCTTTGTTTGTTCATGAACTGGACGCATGTAAAACAGCCGGCAACGGTGGACGACGCTAGGGCGAGTTGAAATGAAGGTAACTTGATACCCCTGGGACCAGAATAGAATTTGCAACAAGGCCACCCATCCCTGCCCGAAACATACAGCTGGAATTTGGAGGGAATTTTAAGCAGTCATTCTTCTTGTAACCATCATTCGGAGAAGACAGACTCTGGGCCCAAGTGGGCATTTCATGTTGCGAAATAGTTGTAGTGAATTCGTTGAGCGAATCCACCCAGGTTGCGGTTACCAAGTACAAACCCAGGTTGCGGTTACAAAGTACAAAACCAGGTTGCGGTTACCAGATACCTAAACCAGGTCCAGGGCACAAGTCCATCGTACCAAAGATTACCCTTACCCAACCATATCCTATCACCCAGTAACCATACCACACATCCCATAAACAGAAGAGGCATTCAGCAGAGGTGACTTACCCCATCCTTATCTGTGATGTGCACTGAGTCCCGGGAAGCAAACTCTGACACCCTCTGAACCCATTAACTGTTATGAGACCAACCTGCTGGGGCAGACAAAACCAAGAGAGTCCGAACCAAAATCATCTCCGCAGCTACTACAGTCCTTGAGGAGATGAGTATAAATCCCTACCAGCAACACTACCATAGAAAATATCTCTGGTCCAAGTGATGACCAAACTAGTTGGTTTTTTTTAAACAGTAGAGCTAAACTCTTTTTTTCATATTTATATGTATATAAAAAAATGCAAGATTCTATACCCTTATATCCAATTTAACATAACAGAGTCTGTTGTTATTTTTCTTGTTAACTTTATTTGGGTTGTATTTTGTTTTAAATATAATCTACACCCTGGGGGCTCAGCCATAATTCAATTAACTTCTATTGGGTCGGGATATTTTAATTGTGGCTGGACACCAAATCTCTTTCTCAACCTTGTGTGCTTTACACAGTCCTTTTGTAGGATTCCTGAGGAAGAATTTATCGTCCAGAAAATATCCTGTTTAGGTACCAGAATTCTCTTTTTTAGTAAATTTCTAGTACACTATTTCCCGAGGAGAGGCAGTTCTATTATAAACTCGGAAGCTATCAATAAGACATTATTATCTTTATTCTTCCATTCCGTTCAAGTGTCCTATCTCCTCAAAACGCCTCGCGACAGTGACAATAGATTGCCGAGGCAGTTCAAATATGTTGGCTGTTCCACGTGATCGTTATGGTTACATTTAAGGCTGGCTTTGAGCATTTTGAAAGGTGCTGGCCAAAGCGACTTTGTTGGCGCTGTTCTAAGCCTGGTACGTAGGTAATACATTTTACATTGATCAAAACTACAAAACAACAGAAAATAAATAAATAAAATGCTATGTTAATGTTTTCTTTTTTAGTAGAGTTGATCAATGTAACAATATGTTACAAACACAATAAGCCTAGATCAGCGTCATCAGAGAGTTAATGGTACAGAAGATAAGGAACCACAGCTGATCACATTAAACGAAGAAGATGAAGATATGAAAATGTGACTGTCTCAGTCAAATGGGAAAAGTTATATAACATCAGTCAAGTCAAGTCAAGTAGCCTCATTCAGTCATAAATGACTACAGGGATGATGCACCCTTGAGATGAACGCCCTCAGCTGTTTTATGTCTGTTTTTACCCAGTGTTCGTTTAGGCGTTTTCATTTCTCTTCTACTTGTTGTAAGAACTTGTTGTAAGAGCTTGTTGTAAAAACTTGTTGTAAGAACTTGTTGTAAGAACTTGTTGTAAGAACTTGTTGTAAGAACTTGTTGTAAGAACTTGTTGTAAGAGCTTGTTGTAAGAACTTGTTGTAAGAACTTGTTGTAAGAACTTGTAGTAAGAACTTGTTGTAAGAGCTTGTTGTAAGAACTTGTTGTAAGAACTCCGTTTTGCTCAATCTGAGGCAGCGCCATAGGGAGCATCTCCACTTGGTGCGATCAACAGCTTCATCCTCCCAGGCTGCTGAATGTATATCAAGTGCCTTCATGTCTCTCTTGCACACATCTTTGAACCTCAGCTGTGGTGGCCCATCTGATCTCTTGTACACATCTTTGAACCTCAGCTGTGGTGGCCCATCTGATCTCTTGTACACATCTTTGAAACTCAGCTGTGGTGGCCCATCTGATCTCTTGTACACATCTTTGAACCTCATCTGTGGTGGCCCATCTGATCTCTTGCACACATCTTTGAACCTCAGCTGTGGTGGCCCATCTGATCTCTTGTACATATCTTTGAACCTCAGCTGTGGTGGCCCATCTGATCTCTTGTACACATCTTTGAACCTCAGCTGTGGTGGTCCATCTGATCTCTTGCACACATCTTTGAACCTCAGCTGTGGTGGCCCATCTGATCTCTTGTACACATCTTTGAACCTCAGCTGTGGTGGCCCATCTGATCTCTTGTACACATCTTTGAACCTCAGCTGTGGTGGCTCATCTGATCTCTTGTACACATCTTTGAACCTCAGCTGTGGTGGCCCATCTGATCTCTTGTACACATCTTTGAACCTCAGCTGTAGTGGCCCATCTGCTAGTTGTCCAGTAAAATACATGGCAATAAAATATCGAAGCCAAGCTAAATTTAACAGAAAGACAAAGTAAAACTTAGGATCAAGGCCATACACATCTCGCTATAAGACCATAATCATACACTTCTCGCTATAGGACCATAATCATACACTTCTCGCTATAGGACCATAATCATACACATCACGCTATAGGACCATAATCATACACTTCTCGCTATAGGACCATAATCATACACATCTCGCTATAGGACCATAATCATACACATCTCGCGATAGGACCATAATCATACACATCTCGCTATAGGACCATGGCCATACACTTCTCGCTATAGGACCATAATCATACACATCTCGCTATAGGACCATAATCATACACATCTCGCGATAGGACCATAATCATACACATCTCGCTATAGGACCATGGCCATACACTTCTCGCTATAGGACCATAATCATACACATCTCGCTATAGGACCATAATCATACACATCACGCTATAGGACCATAATCATACACATCTCGCTATAGGACCATAATCATACACATCTCGCTATAGGACCATGGCCATACACATCTCGCTATAGGACCATGGTCATACACATCTCGCTATAGGACCATAATCATACACATCTCGCTATAGGACCATAATCATACACATCTCGCTATAGGACCATAATCATACACATCTCGCTATAGGACCATAATCATACACATCTCGCTATAGGACCATAATCATACACATATCGCTATAGGACCATAATCATACACATCACGCTATAGGACCATAATCATACACTTCTCGCTATAGGACCATAATCATACACATCTCGCTATAGGACAATAATCATACACATCTCGCTATAAGACCATAATCATACACATCTCGCTATAGGACCATAATCATACACATCTCGCTAAAGGACCATAATCATACACATCTCGCTATAGGACCATAATCATACACATCTCGCTATAGGACCATATTCATACACATCTCGCTATAGGACCATAATCATACACATCTCGCTATAGGACTAAGGTTATACACATCTCGCTATAGGACCATAATCATACACATCTCGCTATAGGACCATAATCATACACATCTCGCTATAGGACTAAGGTTATACACATCTCGCTATAGGACCATAATCATACACATCTCGCTATAGAACCAAGGCTATACACATCTCGCTGTTTAATTTCTGTTTGTTCAGTTTTGTTTTGTTGTTGTTGTTGTGTTTTACTTAGTGTCCAGTTTAGATCTGAGCTGAGACACTCTTACCTTTGGACTGGCTACATCCGATATCAGCAACCTTTTTATTTGAATTATTTAGTTATTGTTTCCATGAACCATTGGCTGTATCCAGGTTTTCTACAAGTCCACATTGACAATGTCCTTTGCTCGTTAATAATAGTGTCACAGGTGACACACAACGAAGCAACTATAGATTCGTGTGTCCGACACTGAAATAAAAACTCATTAAAATTACATCAGTGCATTATCACACTCGATATCTTTATTGATCTTACATGAACGCTTTTAATCCTTCTAATTTGAGCGAGTAATCCCTTATGAAAGTATGTTTTTTCTCGTTGTTTCAACTTGTCCATGGTCACTACTATACCTTGTACAATAGCATGACCGTGACACTTGAGTTCAAGATTGTTGATCTAGTGCTCAAATAGATTTGTATTTGATTTCCCAATATTCCTCAGCGCAGTGTAATTTTAGCGCAGTGTAATTTTAGCGCAGTGTAATCTTAGCGCAATGTAGACTCAGCGCAGTGAAATTTTATCGCAGTGTAATCTGATATGTGGAACTGATGACAAGATCACTGATATGTGGAACTGATGACAAGATCATTGATATGTGGAACTGATAACAAGATCACTAATGTGGAACTGATGACAAGATCACTAATGTGAAACTGATAACAAGATCACTGATATGTGGAAGTGATAACAAGATCACTGATATGTGGAACTGATGACAAGATCACTGATATGTGGAACTGATGACAAGATCACTAATGTGGAACTGATGACAAGATCACTGATATGTGGAACTGATGACAAGATCACTAATGTGGTACTTATAACAAAATCACTGATATGTGGAACTGATGACAAGATCACTGATATGAGGAACCGATGACAAGATGACTGATATGTGGAACTGATGACAAGATCACTAGTGTGGAACTGATGACAAGATCACTGATATGTGGAACTGATGACAAGATCACTGATATGTGGAACTGATGACAAGATCAAAAATGTGGAACTGATGACAAGATCTCTGATATGTGGAACTGATGACAAGATCACTGATATGTTGAACTGATGACAAGATCACTAATGTGGAACTGATGACAAGATCACTGATGTGGAACTGATGACAAGATCAATGATATTTGGAACTGATGATAAGATCCCTGATATGTGGAACTGATGACAAGATCACTGATATGTGGAACTGATGACAAGATCACTGACATTTGGAACTGATGACAAGATCACTAATGTGGAACTGATAACAAGATCACTGATATTTGGAACTGATGATAAGATCACTGATATGTGGAACTGATGACAAGATCACTAATGTGGAACTGATGACAAGATCACTGATATTTGGAACTGATGACAAGATCACTGATATGTTGAACTGATGACAAGATCACTGATATGTTGAACTGATGACAAGATCACTAATGTGGAACTGATGACAAGATCACTGATATTTGGAACTGATGATAAGATCACTGATATGTGAAACTGATGACAAGAACCAGACAAGTGCCAGTGGAACAAGAGATGAGAAGAAGACGCTGGCAATAGATGGGACACACATTAAGGATACTTGTTGATAGCATAACTAGGCAGTCCTTGTTCTGGAACACTCAGGGTAAGATAACTCTGTCTAGGCAGAATTACATGGAGAAGAGAACTAGAGACAGAGATAACAAATGGTGAAGAAAACACTTTCGCTGACGTCACAGGACAGCCAGTAGTTGTACTTGTGTTTATTGATGGCATACGCTCCTTGTGAATGATTGAATGAATGATTGAATGAATGATTGAATAAATGGATGAATGATTGAATAAATGATTGAATAAATGATTGAATTATTAAATAAATGAATGATTGGTAGAATGATTGAATGAATGATTGAATGAATGATTGAATGGATGATTGAATGAATGAATGATTGAATGAATGATTGAATTAATAATTGAATTAATAATTGAATGATTGAATGAATGATTGAATGATTGAATGAATGATTGGATGGATGATTGAATGGATGATTGAATGAATGATTGAATGGATGATTGAATGAATGATTGAATGATTGATTGAATGATTGAATGAATGATTGAAGGGATGATTGAATGGATGATTGAAGGGATGATTGAATGGATGATTGAATGGATGATTGAATGAATGATTGAATGGATGATTGAATGAATGATTGCATTAATAATTGAATGATTGAATGAATGATTGAATGAATGATTGGATGGATGATTGAATGGATGATTGAATTGATGATTGAATGATTGAATAAATGATTGAATGAATGAATGAATGATTGACTGAATGATTGAATAAATGAATGAATGATTGAATAAATGATTGAATGGATGAATGATTAAATAAATGATTGAATGAATGAATGATTGAATGGATGATTGAATGGATGATTGAATGAATGAATGATTGATTGAATGATTGAATAAATGAATTAATGATTGAATGGATGATTGAATTGATGATTGAATGGATGATTGAATGATTGAATAAATGATTGAATGAATGAATGATTGAATATATGATTGAATATATGATTGAATGATTGAATGGATGATTGAATGGATGATTGAATGGATGATTGAATGATTGATTGAATGATTGAATAAATGAATGAATGATTGAATGAATGAATGATTGAATGGATGATTGAATGAATGATTGAATGATTGAATGAATGATTGAATGGATGATTGAATGGATGATTGAATGGATGATTGAATGATTGATTGAATGATTGAATGATTGAATGGATGACTGAATGGATGATTGAATGGATGATTGAATGGATGATTAAATAAATGATTGAATGAATGAATGAATGATTGAATAAATGATTGAATGAATGATTGAATGAATGATTGAATGGATGATTGAATGAATGATTGAATGATTAAATAAATGTTTGAATGAATGAATGAATGATTGAATTAATGATTGATATATTATATAAACTGTTAGACTGTTTCGGTCAAGAACATATATTGGTATCTCTCAATTAATGTATGACAGATGTGTCAGATAACTATAAAATGTGACTGGTTAAGTACTAAACGAAACGAAATGAGGCTTGTGTGTACCGTTTACTTGTAAAACTGATTTCATACCATATTATTTTTTAATTTATAAATTAATTTTTTTCTTATGTGTTTTAATCGTTTAGTTAAATAATAAATGTTGACGGATATCACAGAGAAAATACAATAAAGATTTTTTAAAACACACGCAGACAGAAAGAAATGTTTAGGGAGGACACAAGTTAGAAAACGCTGTAAGATGTAGAATTATGAAATAACTAGCAATAACCCGTCAAACTTGACGGGTTTTTAATTATAGTGTGCTGTTTCCGTTCCCGGATGAGCAGATAGAAGTACAGGGTGTTTATAAAGTCGCTGTGCAGTGAATTTGAAAAATATTTTAGAAATTACGTCACGAATGATGCAAATTTACGTCATGATATTCTGTGTTCCAATGCTGTGTTCCACAATCCCGTGTGCAGCATTACACAACAAGCCCCAATTGAAAACCACATTTCTGGTGACGTAGTCTCGGAGTTATTATTTTGAGTGAGACCGACCGACGTAACATAATTATGTTAGTTGGGATTTACAAATTAATACATGTGTGTGTGTATATATATTTATGCATAAGTGCTACTCGATGAAAGAAGACAAGAACCAATTACAATTGAGATTTATCAGAACACACGGGACCAGGTTATGTAGATGGGAGGTAACAAGACAACGGAGGCTTCAGTAACAGTTTTATTAATGGTACGGTAAATGAAGTAGTGTAAGTCTTACTGGACAAGACAGCCGTCTACGTCACGACTAAAATGTCTTAGTCAGGCACTAACTCAGGAAAACAGTAAAAACAAGAAAGTGAGAAACTATCTAAAAGCATTTTTTAAAAATGTAAACCTGTAGGAAAATGTATGAAGAATAATAATTTTAAATAATAATAAATGTACTAGTAATCAGACTTAAAGGACGCGCCTCGCCAAAACGAGGCAAAATATTATTTAAAAAAAAAAAATAATGTTTTATGAAAAATAGAACAACAAGGATATATACATATATATATATATATAATAAATTCTTTAAGCACCAAACACGGCGCATAAGGCAGAAACCAGTGCTCTCCAGGTTGTTCGTTGTGACGCCACTCCTCTTAGCTCTTGCACATTGTTTAATCCCAACGTTCTTCCTTCTCTTATTATTGTTCTTCTGAGTGTTTCTTTTGGTCTTCCTTTTTTCCTCTCTTACCCTCAGGAACCCAAGTGAGCGTCTGTAGTGGTATTCTGTTGTTTTGCATTCGTAGGACATGACCGATATATGACCATCGTCTTTTCCTTATATAGTCGGAGACATATTTCTGCCTAGAGTCTTCTCTTATTTGTCGATTAGTCTTGAATTCTTTCCAACTGATGTTCATGAGTTTTCTAAGACATTTGTTCTCGAATGTATTCAGCTTGTTCTCCAATGATTTTGTTATTTTCCAACTCTCACAGCCGTATGTTAACACTGAGATAACATTTGAATTCAACAGACGAAGCTTGGTATGTATATTCAATGATCGTAATTTCCAAATGTTAGATAATCTATTGATTATATATATATATGGGACTATAACAACAATACATAGTAATAAATACAACAGTGGTAAATAAATAAGTGAATGAAACTGTTTAGCTGTACACGGTGTTAAACTTGAACAGTCATGTCGTCGTGACAGAATGTTCAGTTCTGATCTGTTGACATTTTTTGTAAGGAAAATTAATGGTCCCTCCCCCCCTAGATGAGAGCTATCCAGGAAATCGTGTCCAAGAGTTTTGGATAAAATGGTCCAAGTCTGAGTGAGTGAGTGTGTGGGTGGGTGGGTGGGTGGGTGAGTGAGTGAGTGTGTGGGTGGGTGGGTGAGTGAGTGAGTGAGGCGAGTGGGTGGGTGGGTGAGTGAGTGAGTAAGGTGAGTGTGTGAGTGTGTGGGTGGGTGAGTCAGGTGAGTGAGTGGGTGAGTGAGGTGAGTGAGTGGGTGAGGGGGGGGGGGGGTGGGGGAGGGGGGGGGGGGGGGGGGGGGGGGGGGGGGGGGGGGAGGGGGGGGGGGGGGGGGGGGGGGGGGGGGGGGGGGGGGGGTGGGTGAGTGAGTGAGGTGAGTGAGTGGGTGGGTGAGTGAGTGAGTGTGTGAGTGAGTGAGTGAGGTGAGTGAGTGAGTGTGAGTGAGTGAGTGAGTGAGTGAGTGAGTGAGTGAGTGAGTGAGTGAGTGAGGTGAGTGACTGGGTGGGTGGGTGGGTGAGTGAGTGAGTGAGGTGAGTGAGTGAGTGTGAGTGAGTGAGTGAGTGAGTGAGTGAGTGAGTGAGTGAGTGAGTCAGTCAGTCAGTCAGTCAGTCAGTCAGTCAGTCAGTCAGTCAGTGAGTGAGTCAGTGAGTCAGTGAGTGAGACAAGCAAGCCCCCGCGTGATCAAAATAACAAGTCTTAATTTTATCCCAATTTTATGACCATGAAGAAATACAAATTTTTTTGCGTTTCAACATTTCTGCCTTTCTTTCATATTTTTGCCTCATTTAAACATTCTGCCCCTCTTCACATATACTCGTGTTTGCTGTTTTCATATTTTTGCCTCATTTAAACATTCTGCCCCTCTTCACATATACTCGTGTTTGCTGTTTTCATATTTTTGCCTCATTTAAAACATTTCTGCCCCTCTTCACATATACTCGTGTTTGCTGTTTTCATATTTTTGCCTCATTTAAACATTTCTGCCCCTCTTCACATATACTCGTGTTTCCTGTTTTCATATTTTTGCCTCATTTAAACATTCTGCCCCTCTTCACATATACTCGTGTTTGCTGTTTTCATATTTTTGCCTCATTTAAACATTCTGCCCCTCTTCACATATACTCGTGTTTGCTGTTTTCATATTTTTGCCTCATTTAAACATTCTGCCCCTCTTCACATATACTCGTGTTTGCTGTTTTCATATTTTTGCCTCATTTAAACATTCTGCCCCTCTTCACATATACTCGTGTTTGCTGTTTTCATATTTTTGCCTCATTTAAACATTCTGCCCCTCTTCACATATACTCGTGTTTGCTGTTTTCATATTTTTTGCCTCATTTAAACATTCTGCCCCTCTTCACATATACTCGTGTTTGCTGTTTTCATATTTTTGCCTCATTTAAACATTCTGCCCCTCTTCACATATACTCGTGTTTGCTGTTTTCATATTTTTGCCTCATTTAAACATTCTGCCCCTCTTCACATATACTCGTGTTTGCTGTTTTCATATTTTTGCCTCATTTAAACATTCTGCCCCTCTTCACATATACTCGTGTTTGCTGTTTTCATATTTTTGCCTCATTTAAACATTCTGCCCCTCTTCACATATACTCGTGTTTGCTGTTTTCATATTTTTGCCTCATTTAAACATTCTGCCCCCTCTTCACATATACTCTTGTTTGCTGTTTTCATATTTTTGCCTCATTTAAACATTTCTGCCCCTCTTCACATATACTCGTGTTTGCTGTTTTCATATTTTTGCCTCATTTAAACATTCTGCCCCTCTTCACATATACTCGTGTTTGCTGTTTTCATATTTTTGCCTCATTTAAACATTCTGCCCCTCTTCACATATACTCGTGTTTGCTGTTTTCATATTTTTGCCTCATTTAAACATTCTGCCCCTCTTCACATATACTCGTGTTTGCTGCTTTCATATTTTTGCCTCATATTTTTGCCTCATTTAAACATTCTGCCCCTCTTCACATATACTCGTGTTTGCTTCTGCCCCTCTTCACATATACTCGTGTTTGCTGTTTTCATATTTTTGCCTCATTTAAACATTCTGCCCCTCTTCACATATACTCGTGTTTGCTGTTTTCATATTTTTGCCTCATTTAAACATTCTGCCCCTCTTCACATATACTCGTGTTTGCTGTTTTCATATTTTTGCCTCATTTAAACATTCTGCCCCTCTTCACATATACTCGTGTTTGCTGTTTTCATATTTTTGCCTCATTTTAACCTTTCTGCCCCTCTTCACATATACTCGTGTTTGCTGTTTTCATATTTTTGCCTCATTTAAACATTCTGCCCCTCTTCACATATACTCGTGTTTGCTGTTTTCATATTTTTGCCTCATTTAAACATTCTGCCCCTCTTCACATATACTCGTGTTTGCTGTTTTCATATTTTTGCCTCATTTAAACATTCTGCCCCTCTTCACATATACTCGTGTTTGCTGTTTTCATATTTTTGCCTCATTTAAACATTCTGCCCCTCTTCACATATACTCGTGTTTGCTGTTTTCATATTTTTGCCTCATTTAAACATTCTGCCCCTCTTCACATATACTCGTGTTTGCTGTTTTCATATTTTTGCCTCATTTAAACATTCTGCCCCTCTTCACATATACTCGTGTTTGCTGTTTTCATATTTTTGCCTCATTTAAACATTCTGCCCCTCTTCACATATACTCGTGTTTGCTGTTTTCATATTTTTGCCTCATTTAAACATTCTGCCCCTCTTCACATATACTCGTGTTTGCTGTTTTCATATTTTTGCCTCATTTAAACATTCTGCCCCTCTTCACATATACTCGTGTTTGCTGTTTTCATATTTTTGCCTCATTTAAACATTCTGCCCCTCTTCACATATACTCGTGTTTGCTGTTTTCATATTTTTGCCTCATTTAAACATTCTGCCCCTCTTCACATATACTCGTGTTTGCTGTTTTCATATTTTTGCCTCATTTAAACATTCTGCCCCTCTTCACATATACTCGTGTTTGCTGTTTTTCATATTTTTGCCTCATTTAAACATTTCTGCCCCTCTTCACATATACTCGTGTTTGCTGTTTTCATATTTTTGCCTCATTTAAACATTCTGCCCCTCTTCACATATACTCGTGTTTGCTGTTTTCATATTTTTGCCTCATTTAAACATTCTGCCCCTCTTCACATATACTCGTGTTTGCTGTTTTCATATTTTTGCCTCATTTAAACATTCTGCCCCTCTTCACATATACTCGTGTTTGCTGTTTTCATATTTTTGCCTCATTTAAACATTCTGCCCCTCTTCACATATACTCGTGTTTGCTGTTTTCATATTTTTGCCTCATTTAAACATTTCTGCCCCTCTTCACATATACTCGTGTTTGCTGTTTTCATATTTTTGCCTCATTTAAACATTCTGCCCCTCTTCACATATACTCGTGTTTGCTGTTTTCATATTTTTGCCTCATTTAAACATTCTGCCCCTCTTCACATATACTCGTGTTTGCTGTTTTCATATTTTTGCCTCATTTAAACATTCTGCCCCTCTTCACATATACTCGTGTTTGCTGTTTTCATATTTTTGCCTCATTTAAACATTCTGCCCCTCTTCACATATACTCGTGTTTGCTGTTTTCATATTTTTGCCTCATTTAAACATTTCTGCCCCTCTTCACATATACTCGTGTTTGCTGTTTTCATATTTTTGCCTCATTTAAACATTCTGCCCCTCTTCACATATACTCGTGTTTGCTGTTTTCACATTTTTGCCTCATTTAAACATTCTGCCCCTCTTCACATATACTCGTGTTTGCTGTTTTCACATTTTTGCCTCATTTAAACATTTCTGCCCCTCTTCACATATACTCGTGTTTGCTGTTTTCATATTTTTGCCTCATTTAAACATTCTGCCCCTCTTCACATATACTCGTGTTTGCTGTTTTCACATTTTTGCCTCATTTAAACATTCTGCCCCTCTTCACATATACTCGTGTTTGCTGTTTTCATATTTTTGCCTCATTTAAACATTTCTGCCCCTCTTCACATATACTCGTGTTTGCTGTTTTCATATTTTTGCCTCATTTAAACATTTCTGCCCCTCTTCACATATACTCGTGTTTGCTGTTTTCATATTTTTGCCTCATTTAAACATTCTGCCCCTCTTCACATATACTCGTGTTTGCTGTTTTCATATTTTTGCCTCATTTAAACATTCTGCCCCTCTTCACATATACTCGTGTTTGCTGTTTTCATATTTTTGCCTCATTTAAACATTCTGCCCCTCTTCACATATACTCGTGTTTGCTGTTTTCACATTTTTGCCTCATTTAAACATTTCTGCCCCTCTTCACATATACTCGTGTTTGCTGTTTTCATATTTTTGCCTCATTTAAACATTCTGCCCCTCTTCACATATACTCGTGTTTGCTGTTTTCACATTTTTGCCTCATTTAAACATTCTTCCCCTTCTCAACTATCCTCGTGTTTGCTGTTTTCATATTTTTGCCTCATTTAAACATTCTGCCCCTCTTCACATATACTCGTGTTTGCTGTTTTCATATTTTTGCCTCATTTAAACATTCTGCTCCTCTTCACATATACTCGTGTTTGCTGTTTTCATATTTTTGCCTCATTTAAACATTCTGCCCCTCTTCACATATACTCGTGTTTGCTGTTTTCATATTTTTGCCTCATTTAAACATTCTGCCCCTCTTCACATATACTCGTGTTTGCTGTTTTCATATTTTTGCCTCATTTAAACATTCTGCCCCTCTTCACATATACTCGTGTTTGCTGTTTTCATATTTTTGCCTCATTTAAACATTCTGCCCCTCTTCACATATACTCGTGTTTGCTGTTTTCATATTTTTGCCTCATTTAAACATTCTGCCCCTCTTCACATATACTCGTGTTTGCTGTTTTCATATTTTTGCCTCATTTAAACATTCTGCCCCTCTTCACATATACTCGTGTTTGCTGTTTTCATATTTTTGCCTCATTTAAACATTCTGCCCCTCTTCACATATACTCGTGTTTGCTGTTTTCATATTTTTGCCTCATTTAAACATTCTGCCCCTCTTCACATATACTCGTGTTTGCTGTTTTCATATTTTTGCCTCATTTAAACATTCTGCCCCTCTTCACATATACTCGTGTTTGCTGTTTTCATATTTTTGCCTCATTTAAACATTCTGCCCCTCTTCACATATACTCGTGTTTGCTGTTTTCATATTTTTGCCTCATTTAAACATTCTGCCCCTCTTCACATATACTCGTGTTTGCTGTTTTCATATTTTTGCCTCATTTAAACATTCTGCCCCTCTTCACATATACTCGTGTTTGCTGTTTTCATATTTTTGCCTCATTTAAACATTCTGCCCCTCTTCACATATACTCGTGTTTGCTGTTTTCATATTTTTGCCTCATTTAAACATTCTGCCCCTCTTCACATATACTCGTGTTTGCTGTTTTCATATTTTTTGCCTCATTTAAACATTCTGCCCCTCTTCACATATACTCGTGTTTGCTGTTTTCATATTTTTGCCTCATTTAAACATTCTGCCCCTCTTCACATATACTCGTGTTTGCTGTTTTCATATTTTTGCCTCATTTAAACATTCTGCCCCTCTTCACATATACTCGTGTTTGCTGTTTTCATATTTTTGCCTCATTTAAACATTCTGCCCCTCTTCACATATACTCGTGTTTGCTGTTTTCATATTTTTGCCTCATTTAAACATTCTGCCCCTCTTCACATATACTCGTGTTTGCTGTTTTCATATTTTTGCCTCATTTAAACATTTCTGCCCCTCTTCACATATACTCGTGTTTGCTGTTTTCATATTTTTGCCTCATTTAAACATTCTGCCCCTCTTCACATATACTCGTGTTTGCTGTTTTCATATTTTTGCCTCATTTAAACATTCTGCCCCTCTTCACATATACTCGTGTTTGCTGTTTTCATATTTTTGCCTCATTTAAACATTCTGCCCCTCTTCACATATACTCTTCACATATACTCGTGTTTGCTGTTTTCATATTTTTGCCTCATTTAAACATTCTGCCCCTCTTCACATATACTCGTGTTTGCTGTTTTCATATTTTTGCCTCATTTAAACATTTCTGCCCCTCTTCACATATACTCGTGTTTGCTGTTTTCATATTTTTGCCTCATTTAAACATTCTGCCCCTCTTCACATATACTCGTGTTTGCTGTTTTTCATATTTTTGCCTCATTTAAACATTCTGCCCCTCTTCACATATACTCGTGTTTTGCTGTTTTCATATTTTTGCCTCATTTAAACATTCTGCCCCTCTTCACATATACTCGTGTTTGCTGTTTTCATATTTTTGCCTCATTTAAACATTCTGCCCCTCTTCACATATACTCGTGTTTGCTGTTTTTCACATTTTTGCCTCATTTAAACATTCTGCCCCTCTTCACATATACTCGTGTTTGCTGTTTTCATATTATTTTTGCCTCATTTAAACATTCTGCCCCTCTTCACATATACTCGTGTTTGCTGTTTTCATATTTTTGCCTCATTTAAACATTCTGCCCCTCTTCACATATACTCGTGTTTGCTGTTTTCATATTTTTGCCTCATTTAAACATTCTGCCCCTCTTCACATATACTCGTGTTTGCTGTTTTCATATTTTTGCCTCATTTAAACATTCTGCCCCTCTTCACATATACTCGTGTTTGCTGTTTTCATATTTTTGCCTCATTTAAACATTCTGCCCCTCTTCACATATACTCGTGTTTGCTGTTTTCATATTTTTGCCTCATTTAAACATTCTGCCCCTCTTCACATATACTCGTGTTTGCTGTTTTCATATTTTTGCCTCATTTAAACATTCTGCCCCTCTTCACATATACTCGTGTTTGCTGTTTTCATATTTTTGCCTCATTTAAACATTCTGCCCCTCTTCACATATACTCGTGTTTGCTGGTTTTCATATTTTTGCCTCATTTAAACATTCTGCCCCTCTTCACATATACTCGTGTTTGCTGTTTTCATATTTTTGCCTCATTTAAACATTCTGCCCCTCTTCACATATACTCGTGTTTGCTGTTTTCACATTTTCATATTTTTGCCTCATTTAAACATTCTGCCCCTCTTCACATATACTCGTGTTTGCTGTTTTCATATTTTTGCCTCATTTAAACATTCTGCCCCTCTTCACATATACTCGTGTTTGCTGTTTTCATATTTTTGCCTCATTTAAACATTCTGCCCCTCTTCACATATACTCGTGTTTGCTGTTTTTCATATTTTTGCCTCATTTAAACATTCTGCCCCTCTTCACATATACTCGTGTTTGCTGTTTTCATATTTTTGCCTCATTTAAACATTCTGCCCCTCTTCACATATACTCGTGTTTGCTGTTTTCATATTTTTGCCTCATTTAAACATTCTGCCCCTCTTCACATATACTCGTGTTTGCTGTTTTCATATTTTTGCCTCATTTAAACATTCTGCCCCTCTTCACATATACTCGTGTTTGCTGTTTTCATATTTTTGCCTCATTTAAACATTCTGCCCCTCTTCACATATACTCGTGTTTGCTGTTTTCATATTTTTGCCTCATTTAAACATTCTGCCCCTCTTCACATATACTCGTGTTTGCTGTTTTCATATTTTTGCCTCATTTAAACATTCTGCCCCTCTTCACATATACTCGTGTTTGCTGTTTTCACATTTTTGCCTCATTTAAACATTCTGCCCCTCTTCACATATACTCGTGTTTGCTGTTTTCATATTTTTGCCTCATTTAAACATTCTGCCCCTCTTCACATATACTCGTGTTTGCTGTTTTCACATTTTTGCCTCATTTAAACATTCTGCCCCTCTTCACATATACTCGTGTTTGCTGTTTTCACATTTTTGCCTCATTTAAACATTCTGCCCCTCTTCACGTATACTCGTGTTTGCTGTTTTCATATTTTTGCCTCATTTAAACATTCTGCCCCTCTTCACATATACTCGTGTTTGCTGTTTTCATATTTTTGCCTCATTTAAACATTCTGCCCCTCTTCACATATACTCGTGTTTGCTGTTTTCATATTTTTGCCTCATTTAAACATTCTGCCCCTCTTCACATATACTCGTGTTTGCTGTTTTCATATTTTTGCCTCATTTAAACATTCTGCCCCTCTTCACATATACTCGTGTTTGCTGTTTTCATATTTTTGCCTCATTTAAACATTCTGCCCCTCTTCACATATACTCGTGTTTGCTGTTTTCACATTTTTGCCTCATTTAAACATTCTGCCCCTCTTCACATATACTCGTGTTTGCTGTTTTCATATTTTTGCCTCATTTAAACATTCTGCCCCTCTTCACATATACTCGTGTTTGCTGTTTTCATATTTTTGCCTCATTTAAACATTCTGCCCCTCTTCACATATACTCGTGTTTGCTGTTTTCATATTTTTGCCTCATTTAAACATTCTGCCCCTCTTCACATATACTCGTGTTTGCTGTTTTCATATTTTTGCCTCATTTAAACATTCTGCCCCTCTTCACATATACTCGTGTTTGCTGTTTTCATATTTTTGCCTCTTTTAATCATTCTGCCCCTCTTCACATATACTCGTGTTTGCTGTTTTCATATTTTTGCCTCATTTAAACATTCTGCCCCTCTTCACATATACTCGTGTTTGCTGTTTTCATATTTTTGCCTCATTTAAACATTCTGCCCCTCTTCACATATACTCGTGTTTGCTGTTTTCATATTTTTGCCTCATTTAAACATTCTGCCCCTCTTCACATATACTCGTGTTTGCTGTTTTCATATTTTTGCCTCATTTAAACATTCTGCCCCTCTTCACATATACTCATGTTTGCTGTTTTCATATTTTTGCCTCATTTAAACATTCTGCCCCTCTTCACATATACTCGTGTTTGCTGTTTTCATATTTTTGCCTCATTTAAACATTCTGCCCCTCTTCACATATACTCGTGTTTGCTGTTTTCATATTTTTGCCTCATTTAAACATTCTGCCCCTCTTCACATATACTCGTGTTTGCTGTTTTCATATTTTTGCCTCATTTAAACATTCTGCCCCTCTTCACATATACTCGTGTTTGCTGTTTTCATATTTTTGCCTCATTTAAACATTCTGCCCCTCTTCACATATACTCGTGTTTGCTGTTTTCATATTTTTGCCTCATTTAAACATTCTGCCCCTCTTCACATATACTCGTGTTTGCTGTTTTCATATTTTTGCCTCATTTAAACATTCTGCCCCTCTTCACATATACTCGTGTTTGCTGTTTTCACATTTTTGCCTCATTTAAACATTCTGCCCCTCTTCACATATACTCGTGTTTGCTGTTTTCACATTTTTGCCTCATTTAAACATTCTGCCCCTCTTCACATATACTCGTGTTTGCTGTTTTCATATTTTTTGCCTCATTTAAACATTCTGCCCCTCTTCACATATACTCGTGTTTGCTGTTTTCATATTTTTGCCTCATTTAAACATTCTGCCCCTCTTCACATATACTCGTGTTTGCTGTTTTCATATTTTTGCCTCATTTAAACATTCTGCCCCTCTTCACATATACTCGTGTTTGCTGTTTTCATATTTTTGCCTCATTTAAACATTCTGCCCCTCTTCACATATACTCGTGTTTGCTGTTTTCACATTTTTGCCTCATTTAAACATTCTGCCCCTCTTCACATATACTCGTGTTTGCTGTTTTCATATTTTTGCCTCATTTAAACATTCTGCCCCTCTTCACATATACTCGTGTTTGCTGTTTTCATATTTTTGCCTCATTTAAACATTCTGCCCCTCTTCACATATACTCGTGTTTGCTGTTTTCATATTTTTGCCTCATTTAAACATTCTGCCCCTCTTCACATATACTCGTGTTTGCTGTTTTCATATTTTTGCCTCATTTAAACATTCTGCCCCTCTTCACATATACTCGTGTTTGCTGTTTTTCCATTTTTGCCTCATTTAAACATTCTGCCCCTCTTCACATATACTCGTGTTTGCTGTTTTCATATTTTTGCCTCATTTAAACATTCTGCCCCTCTTCACATATACTCGTGTTTGCTGTTTTCACATTTTTGCCTCATTTAAACATTCTGCCCCTCTTCACATATACTCGTGTTTGCTGTTTTCATATTTTTGCCTCATTTAAACATTCTGCCCCTCTTCACATATACTCGTGTTTGCTGTTTTCACATTTTTGCCTCATTTAAACATTCTGCCCCTCTTCACATATACTCGTGTTTGCTGTTTTCATATTTTTGCCTCATTTAAACATTCTGCCCCTCTTCACATATACTCGTGTTTGCTGTTTTCATATTTTTGCCTCATTTAAACATTCTGCCCCTCTTCACATATACTCGTGTTTGCTGTTTTCATATTTTTGCCTCATTTAAACATTCTGCCCCTCTTCACATATACTCGTGTTTGCTGTTTTCACATTTTTGCCTCATTTAAACATTCTGCCCCTCTTCACATATACTCGTGTTTGCTGTTTTCACATTTTTGCCTCATTTAAACATTTCTGCCCCTCTTCACGCGTTTGCTGTTTTCACATTTTGACCTTCTTCATATTGTTTTACTTGTTCACGTATTTTTCACATTTATTTGCTCTTTTTAAATTCTTGCTTTTCACACTTTTTGTTTTCTTCACAATTTAGTTTTTTCACACATACACAAACCCCCATTTTTTTTGTGTGCATCTGACTTGTTTCACATTTTCCGACGGTATCATCCAACAAGGTAAATATATATTGGTAATAGACTATACAATTTGAATTTAAAACAGATTAGGCGGCATAAAGTCAAATATATTTGTTTTAACATTATTTCAGAATTAGAAATAACGAAACAAATTTAAGTGAAAATAATAAATGATGAATAAGACAAATACTACAGATTACGCCGAAATCAGCAAGTAACAGATTCAATGTAGCAGCTTACAAACAGTTCACATGTTAGATGTAACAGATTCAATGTAGCAGCTTACAAACAGTTCACATGTTAGATGTGACAGGTTCAATGTAGCAGCTTACAAACAGTTCACGTGTTAGATGTGACAGGTTCAATGTAGCAGCTTACAAACAGTTCACGTGTTAGATGTAACAGATTCAATGTAGCAGCTTACAAACAGTTCACATGTTAGATGTGACAGATTCAATGTAGCAGCTTACAAACAGTTCACATACAATCAAAGTTTCTTTTGAAGATAGTTCATGTGTTAGATGTGACAGATCTTGGTAATTCAGATGTTAGTTGTGACAGATCTTGGTAATTCCGATGTTAATTATGACAGATCTTGGTAATTCAGATGTTAGTTGTGACAGATCTTGATAATTCAGATGTTAGATGTGACAGATTTTAGTAATTCAGATGTTAGTTGTGACAGATCTTGATAATTCAGATGTTAGTTGTGACAAATCTTGGTAATTCAGATGTTAGATGTGACAGATCTTGGTACTTCAGATGTTAGTTGTGACAGATCTTGGTAATTCAGATGTTAGATGTGACAGATCTTGGTAATTCAGATGTTAGATGTGACAGATCTTGATAATTCAGATATTAGTTGTGACAAATCTTGGTAATTCAGATGTTAGATGTGACAGATCTTGGTAATTCAGATGTTAGATGTGACAGATCTTGGTAATTCAGAAAAAATCAGCAAAAATACCATGCTAGCAAGCTCAGTTGCAAAGAAAATACCAACAACCACAACTATCCCACTGTGGAAAACAAGATGCTTTCCTGAGCTAAAATCTGATATTCCAGGCATTGAAAGTAAGGGAACACAGACAGAAACACAAAGAAAGTGTATAGCAACCAAGTATATTGATCAAAAATTCCCCAGCAAAGCTTTGGACACATGCATATACTGATGGTTCAGCAAAACATGCAGTTGAAAATGGGGGTGCCGGCATCCTCATAAAATTAAAGAATAGAATCCACTCTATGGCAATTGCCACTGGCAAATACTGCAATAACTTCAGTGCTGAAGCAGAAGCCCTGAAACAGGCAGCGGAAACTCTTATTGAATGCACAGCACAGGCGGAAAAACAGATAGTAATCTTTACAGATGCCCTCTCAGTAATAACAGCGCTGAAGAGCCACCAAACTAAAGGATTGAAAGATCTTATAATCTCCCTTGAAAGACTAGCCAAATGCTTCAACAAGTGCACAATCCAGTGGATACCAGCCCATTGCAACATACCAGGAAATGAGGAGGCAGACAAACTTGCTAAGGAAGGAGGTGCCTTACAACAAAATGATATAGAGACAACTTACGCAATGGCAAAGACTACTATAAAGGCTACATTCATGTCCAAATAGGAAAGAGAGCACCCGGGCCATTTGAAAAATGACGCATTTCATCAACTATCCAGGAAAGAACAGGTCATCATTTTTCGGCTACGGACTGGACACAACAGATTAAGATACCATCTATACCACAAATACAAAATTTGTGCAACAGATCTCTGCACCTGCGGTACCAGCCCGATGACAGTCAAACACCTGCTGTAGTACTGCCCAACCTACAGTAATGAACGGAGTAGCATATGGCAACAACCCACTTCTGTCAACGAAAAACTGTTTGGAGATGTCGGGAACCTTGAGTTGACTACTGCCTTTATTAGAGTCATAAATGTGGAAGTCTGAAGGCGAACGAGGAAGAAGAAGAAGAAGAAGATGTTAGATGTGACAGATCCAGGTATTTCAGGACAAGAGAAGAAGCCTAACTGAAGCAGATGTGTTCCTGGTTTAACAAGACCTAGCAGTAAGGTTATCACAACAAAACCTAGCAGTAAGGTTATCACAACAAGACCTAGCAGTAAGGTTATCACAACAAGACCTAGCAGTAAGGTTATCACAACAAGACCTAGCAGTACGGTTATCACAACAAGACCTAGCAGTACGGTTATCACAACAACACCTAGCAGTAAGGTTATCACAACAAGACCTAGCAGTACGGTTATCACAACAAAACCTAGCAGTAAGGTTATCACAACAAGACCTAGCAGTACGGTTATCACAACAAGACCTAGCAGTACGGTTATCACAACAAGACCTAGCAGTACGGTTATCACAACAACACCTAGCAGTACGGTTATCACAACAAAACCTAGCAGTAAGGTTATCACAACAAGACCTAGCAGTACGGTTATCACAACAAGACCTAGCAGTAAGGTTATCACAACAAAACCTAGCAGTAAGGTTATCACAACAAGACCTAGCAGTAAGGTTATCACAACAAAACCTAGCAGTAAGGTTATCACAACAAGACCTAGCAGTAAGGTTATCACAACAAGACCTAGCAGTAAGGTTATCACAACAAGACCTAGCAGTAAGGTTATCACAACAAGACCTAGCAGTACGGTTATCACAACAAGACCTAGCAGTAGGCTACGGTTATCACAACAAGAAAATGAGTGGTGTCTGAAGAAAGAGAATATTAATTCTTAGCATGGACATATCTTCTCGCATGACATTAAAATGTAATGAACAAACAATAGATCATGGAACAGAAAGAATTTGACAGCTGTCAGTGGATACTAGGAATATTATTATCTAATACAAAATAAACATAACGTTTACTTTTTGTGAGTGGGCCCCAGAACGTTTTTAAAGCTATAAAGTTGCTGTGACTGCACCCATTGAAACAATTAAACGAGAGGGAGGGAAAGGGGTAAAGAAAGAAAAAGGGAGAGAGAGAGGCAGAGTGCGATAAGATAAATTACAGACGCTACAGATTTTTAAAACAAAAAATGTATTTGACTGAGTTGACTGTTTGTTAAAGTGTGGTATTATTCCTAAAGACACCATAAATGTTTGGCCTGGCCACGTGTTACTATTTATAGAACATAACAAAATGACATAAATACCAAGTCATGTATTCTTTCTTGCTCCAGAAAAAAAACGTGAAAAAATTAACAATAGATTTTCATATTACAATATAATTGTATACTGCGTTGGACCATTGAGCTTATACATTCAACATGTCAAAAATGTAGGCGCATACACCACTACTGCAAAACCAAATAAAGTTTTTTAACAAAGGCTTACGTCTGCTTACGTAAGAATAGCCTTTTGGTTTTGTGTAGCTAGGAAAGCGACAGACTGAAGAATATATACATCTCTTGAGTTCTGGAATTTAATCTGGTACTTTATTTGTCTGTATTAAGTTTACGGAGAAACTATGCAGTGTTGATCAGTTCAGTTTATGAATTAATGTTTTTTTTTTTTTTTTAATACATTTTTTCGTTGACACATTTTATTTATCGAGAACGTTATGCCTGTTTTATTATTTATTTATTTATTTATTTATTTATTTATTTATTTTTTTGAAGATTACAAAAGCTGAAAAAATTAGAAGACAATCGAACTGGTAAAGATAATCAAGAAATATTCTCCAATTTCCCAGAGTAAAACAGAAAAGTACAAGTGTGTGTAGCAGAGACAAGATTTAAAAAACAAAAAAGAAACAAAAAAGAATGCAGACACCAAAAGCTGACGCTGAATTGTTTTAAACAAAACATTTTTTAAAATGGAAACAAGCAAATAAGTAACAAACAACGAAAATCTGTTGTTTTCCTGACACAGCCTTGTCCACAAACTTGTCAGGAATTTTTGCCAATGTACAAGGGGATTGACATAAGTCTTGGACCTGACCATGAAGGAGTCACAGGAGGAAGATGAAACTTGGCACATTTAAAGTTCATCATATTTGCACTGAATGTGTGAAGTACGCGTTTGTATCTTCAATGGGTTTTCCCGCTACGGTGCATGGCGCAATGTACCCTATTGACCGGATCTGCTGCTCCAAAGATTTGACAAAACAATGGAAAAGAAGGAGGCCAGAGCTGTGATAAAATTTCTGATGTTTCAGGGAAAAACACCTACAGAAATACACAGGGAGATGGAACCAGTGTTTCGTGATTCTTGTCCTTCATATACTTCGGTAAAAAAAACTGGTGTCAACAGTTTAAGTGCGGCCGCTCAAATGTTGCTGATCTGCCAAGATCTGGTAGACCAGCCTCAGAGTGCAACGATGAAAATGCAACAAGAGTGAAGAAAATCATTGACCAGGATCGAAAAATGACAATTGTGGAGATAGCTAGTAGAGTAAAACTAAATGAAAGAACAGTTTATAGAATTTTACACAACAGACTGAACATGAGAAAAGTGTGTGCACGCTGGGTTCCGCGACTGTTGACACGTGAACAGAAGCAAACGAGGGTAAATTGCTGTCAACAGTTGCTCAAAAAGTGTCAGTCAAAAAACTTTTTTGGAGACCATGGTGACAGTAGATGAGACTTGGGTACACCATTATTACCCCGAATCCAAAATTGCCAGCATGCAATGGAAAACCCCGGGCTCCCCAACACCTGTCAAGCCGAGAGCGTAGAAATCTGCAAGAAAAGTGATGCTGACTGTTTTTGGGACGGCAAAGGTGTCCTTTTGAAAGATTATCTGCCTCGTGGCAACACAGTTAATGGACAGTACTATGCAGATCTTCTCACCAAACTAAGAAAGGTCGTGACCAGGAAACGAGGGATAACGCGCACTCAGAATCTTCCTTTGCTTCAAGACAACGCGCCCTCTCACAAAGCACGGCTTGGGCAGCTAGCAGCCAACGATTTGAAAATTGAAATTCTTCCACACCCACCATATTCTCCAGATTTGGCTCCATCAGACTTTTTTCTATTCCCAAATCTTAAAAAACAGCTAAAAGGAAATCATTTTGACAGCGATGAAGAGGTTATACTGGCATGTGATGACTAGTTTAGTTTGAAAAATAGGGTGTTCTACTCCCAAGGTCTTTTCAAGGTCAAGCAGAGATGGCAGAAGTGTGTCAATTCAGACGGTGGCTATATTGAAAAGGAATAAACACTATACAAAATTTCAGCTCTCTGTGACATGTCCTTCATGGTCAGGCCCAAGACTTGTGTCAATCCCCTTGTAAAAACAAAAAACATTTTAAAATCGTATGTACTTTAAAGGGCAGTTTAAAAAAAAAATTAGAATACATGTTAGCCACTCTGATCTAGGATAAAGAGTTTAGGGTGTTCAGTGGCATGTGTAAACTCGGGATAATCTGGCAGGATCAAACACCTTATACCTCATGTATATTAAGCAGATTTGTTTTTTGACATTTGTATTTCTCTCAATCTTATTTGTTTACAAAATCTGTTTTTCTAAATTATCCTTACAACGTAGAACTAAATTCTTACAGCATACCAAAGTTTGAAGAATCTATCACAGGACACCAAAGTTTGAAGAATCTATTACAGCATACCAAAGTTTGAAGAATCTATTACAGCATACCAAAGTTTGAAGAATCTATGACTTTATGACATATGGAAAAAACAATGTGGACATTCTCCTTGACCTTGTACACAGTAGTTGGCCAGGAGGGATGACGCCACAAGCAAATATTAACAATTGAACATACTATCTACAGTTAAAAACAATATCCTAATTATAACCAACCACTGGTTGAACGAGATATTTTTCTTCATCAGTTAAGATAAAAAAAATTAATTAGAATTATCAAAAGTAAACTGATTGTCCAAATTTTATTTGCTAGTTTTTATTGCCAATTAAAGCCAATCTAAAATTGACACTAAAAAATCTGCTTTTTAAAAAAGATATTTGTGTTTTGTTTTTTATTTTAAATGAGTCTTCGTCGCAAACATTCACATATTTTTGGTTGATTTTAGAACTCGCATTTTCATTTCTAAAACAAACCTTGTGTTCGATTTTAGAACTCGTATTTTCTTCATGTCCAAAACAAAAGTTATGGTCAATTTTAGAATGCTTATTTTCCTTTACAAAACAAAATTTGTGGTCGATTTTATAACGCTTATTTTCATGTTCAAAGCAAAACAAAAAAGTGTTAAAGAAGAACAGTTTAAAACGTCTCTAAAATGACACCTAAAGTGTTATATGTGTAACGTCAATCAATAAACACATTCACATAGACATTTGACAGGACATTTAGCATATGGCCGTTGTGTATGTTGCTATTTGCGGTCCTTTACTTGGTGGGCTTACACGGAATTAGCGAATTGCCTTTGTTAGCGCTCGGCATTTAGCCAATAAGTTGGTTGTGTTAGCGCTCGGCATTTAGCCAATAAGTTGGTTGTGTTAGCGCTCGGCATTTAGCCAATAAGTTGGTTGTGTTAGCGCTCGGCATTTAGCCAATAAGTTGGTATATCGAGACCGTCTAGGGATACTAGTTAATAACACAAATTAATATGTAGATAAGGAACAAACATCTAAAGATATGCATATTGAAATAAATGCCATGCGGCAATAAATACAAAGACATATAAACAAAATACGGACATAATTTATGTTTTCTATAATTTGGCAAGCTAGTATGTGCTTCATATTTGGATTGCCTATGGTCCTACAATATTCGATGACAAGTGATATCTTTGATTTTTATCATTTAGTGTGTACTGACATGGGCAAGAAAATTAGACATTATTTTTTTAAAGTCGGCTTACGTTGTCGGATATTTTTATTGACACGGCATGAATGGAAAACATTCATAGAAGCTTTGAATCTTCAGGTTCTGGTCTGGATCTACTGCCCAGGTCATACAGGGGTACGTAGTAATGAGAGCTGACAGACTAGCTTCGAGAGCACCCATAGTGGGGACATTGGATATGCATAAGGGAGATATACTGAGGACAATTAATGATCGCCTGTTAGAGAACCACACTGCAATAGATGAACCAACAAGGCTAAGATTCTGGAATTAGGCATCAAACGTAAGACTATCAGGGATGGACGGATGAGAGGATCCATCTATACAACCAGCGTGTTACATGAACAGTTAGCTGTCACACTGTTCGACATATATTAAGGGAGAGTGAGCACCTATGGGTTTGTCCTGAGTGCAATGATGTCGATTATGTTCAACAAGAACAATATTGATAATTTATCAATAAAGTTATACCAGCCGTACAGGTACACGCAAACAAGTAACAGAAACAGAAATAAAAGTATGGCGAAATAACAATTAGAGTACAATTATAAATGTAACCAGAATAACGAGATTGAAACGTTATATTTATAAAATAACGGCGGCAGAATGTCAGGTTTTTTAACATAACGAGGTTAGTATTCTAGGTCGGTGTTTCTTAAACATGTCAATGGGGAATCCCTCAAGGGTGAATGACATTTTTTTGGGGGGAGGGGGGGGGGGGGAAGGGTTTGAATAAAACTAGAGAGGTGAATGAAGAGTGAGTGAGTTAATTTACTCAGATATTTTTTGTTTTCTATACTTTAAAAAAATCATTGCCAATAAAGTTGTTAGTAAGCTCTTATTGCTTATTAATGGGCGGTGGAGCTGGACATTTGATACGTTTTTTTGTTCTGACTACCTGTGGCTTTCTAATGTCAAAGTAGCTGGAGATTGCTGACATTTACTGTAATATAACCTTTTAGGGGAGACCTCGTCGTGGACACTGAAGGAAATAAAATCCTTGGAGGAAACAGTCATCTGTTTTCTTAGAAGAATGTCAATAAATAAATGGACGGCTAAAACAAAAGAAGAATATTAATGAACAGATAGACGGTTCACAGACAAGAAACACTAATAATACAAAGATGGACGGCTTAAGATAAATGAAGAATGCTTGAGAAAAGCTAACAAAAACTAGACACACACACACAGACACACAGAGACACACAGAGACACACACACAGAGACACACACACAGAGACACACACACAGAGACACACACACACACACACACACAAGACATGCTGTCGTCGTAGTAACAGAAACAATGGTACGACCAGGTTAGCACAAACAGGGAAACAAATAAAACATATTTAATGTATTGCAAATCCATGACGTGAGATGTCAATAACACTACAGACAACATTCAGACATCAAATTTTGTGTGTGAAGCATTCACTTTTAGGCTCGGTAATAAATTTGTTGATTTAATAAAAAGTAACATTTATATTGTAATTTGTATAGAGATTTTTCTTGTATTCTCTATATCCCCTGTAAAAATAACAAAAATAGTGGTGGAAACTCATTTTAAAATAATTGAGCTAAATCTCCCAAGTGATGAAGTTCTGTTAGACGATGTGATAGGCGTAGAGTAAAGCAAAAATGAAATTAAATAAAGTACCTAACTAAGAATAAATACACCTATGTGTTAAAAAAACCTAAGAAACCTACGATGTCCGAGAAGTGGGATTATAATGCCTAAAAATGATCCCAAAATTTAAAAAAAACCTAAGTGTTTTTAAAAGAGGCACACAAACCTTGTCTACGATATAATTAAAGAGAAAAACGTAACAAAGAAATGAAAGGAAAACTGAAAATAATTAAGTAGTAAACTTATTAACTTCTGTGCTTCAAATCAACTGGCTATAGGAGGAAGCATGTTTCCACATAAGAGAATACACAAGGCAACATGGATATCACCAGACCATAGAACAGAAAATCAGATTGATCATATATGCATAAACAAGAAGTTTAGATCATCATTGCAGGATGTAAAGGTATATAGATGAGCAGATGTGGCATCAGATCACCATCTTCTGATAGCCAAAGTAAAAATGAAACTCAAGAGATATGCAACAATGCAAAATTATAGACAACAGTATAATGTAGGACAGCTAAGAAATCAAGAAACAAGAGACAAATTTGCGGTCACAGTATCCAACAAATTCCAAGTGCTCCAACAGCTGGAAGATGTAGAGAATACAGAAGACTATTGGCAGCAGGTCAAAACGGTATGGAAGGAGACATGTGAAGAAATACTGGGGAAAAGGGAAAGACAACAAAAAGCATGGATAACAACAGAAACCATCAATAAGATAAAAGACAGAAAAAAACAAGAAAGCAGAGTTAAACACAAGCAAAACCAGAAGTTCCAAAGCCAAGGCTCAAGAAGTGTACACAGAAGCAAACAAAGAAGTAAAAAGAAGTATCAAAAGAGACAAGAGGAAGTATATTGAGGAGTTGGCAAGAGAGGCAGAAGATGCTGCAGCCAAAGGAAATATGAGAGAACTGTATAGCAGCACAAAGAAGCTAACAGGGAAATACAAGCAAACAAGTTGCCTCATAAAAGACAAGAATGGGAAACTGCTCAGCAATATACAAGAGCAAATGAAGAGGTGGACAGAATATTTTGGGGATCTTCTCAATAGACCAGCTCCACAAAACCCGCCGGACATCCAGCCAGCAGAAGAAGAGCTACAAATTAACGGTGAAAGACCAACGAAGGAAGAAATAAAGAAAGCCATAAAGCTTCTAAGAGATGGAAAAGCGTCTGGACCTGATGGCATTCCAGCAGAGGCCATCAAAGCAGATATCGACACGGCTACAGAGATGTTATATAAATTACTTGGTAAAGTCTGGGAAAAGGAAGAGATACCAGCAGAATGGAAGGAAGGATATCTGGTTAAGTTGCCTAAGAAGGGAAATTTACAAGAGTGCACAAATTATAGAGGAATAATGTTACTATCAGTGCCAGGAAAAGTATTAAACAGGATTATCCTTGAGAGATTAAAAGAGTCCATAGACAAGAAACTGAGAGATGAACAAGCAGGTTTTCGACAAAACAGATCATGTACAGACCATATAGCCACTTTGAGAATAATAGTTGAACAAAGTCTGGAATGGAATTCACCACTATACATCGGATTTGTGGACTACGAAAAGGCATTTGACAGTGTAGACAGAGAATCACTTTGGAAATTGTTGAGGCATTATGGAGTTCCCCTGAAGATCATTAATTTAATAAAGAAAACATATGAAGACATGACATGCAGAGTTCTTCACGAAGGACAGTTTACAGAACCGTTTGGGATAAGAACAGGAGTGCGACAGGGATGCCTCTTGTCTCCATTTCTTTTCTTGCTGGCAATAGATTGGGTTATGAGATCATCGGCAACACACAACAGAAATGGAATCCAGTGGACTATGAATAAGCAGTTGGATGATCTGGATTTTGCTGATGACTTGGCTCTTCTGTCCCATAGCCGTAATCAGATGCAGGACAAATTGAAAACACTCGATGAGAGGTCACAGCAATTGGGTCTGAAAATACACAGGGAAAAGACAAAAATAATGCGAATAAATGCAGGTAATGATAACAGGGTTGAACTTGAAGAAACACCAATACAAGATGTAGAATCATACACATATCTTGGCAGTAATATAGACAAAGTTGGAGGGACAGACAGCGATATCAAAATAAGAATACAAAAGGCAAGAGGAGCTTTCATTGCATTGGGAAATATATGGAGATCAAGAGAAATAGGATCCAACACGAAAATAAGAATCTTCAACTCAAATGTGAAGTCAGTCCTATTGTATGGCTCAGAGACATGGAGAACAACAAAGACAACAACCAAAAAGCTACAGACTTTCATAAATGGGTGCTTGCGTAGAATAGAGGGATTAAAATGGTATGACAAGGTTACCAACGTGGAACTGATGACAAGAACTAGACAAGTGCCAGTGGAACAAGAAATGAGAAGAAGACGATGGCGATGGATAGGACACACACTGAGGAAACCTGTTGATAGCATTACAAGACAGTCCTTGTTCTGGAACCCCCAGGGCAAGAGAGGCAGAGGAAGACCAAGAAGTACATGGAGAAGAGAGTTGGAAACAGAGGTGAAAATGATGAGGAGAACATGGAAAGAACTTGAGATGATGGCACGTGACAGGAGGACTTGGCATGTGTTTGTTGAAGGCCTATGCTCCTTTGGGAGTGGAGGGTTATGAATGAATGAAACTTATTAAGTATTAAATAAACTTAATAATGAGCTATGAAAATTATTATGTAGGTAGGTAGCTAATATTCCCCAGCAGATTAGTAACTGAAAAAAAAACTAAAGCTACTTGCCTTTTCTCCATATCCATATGAATCGCTAACCAATTATTATGTCAGAACATACACAAATCTTCTAGAACCTACACAAGTGGTCGAAATGATCACTGCATTAGCCATGCCACCAAGGAGAAGTCTCAGCACTGTAGACCGTGGTCGAGCCATGGCATGGATTCAGGATGGTCAATCTGTTCGTCATGTTGCAAGACGTTTAGCAGTGTCCCACTCTACCATTCAGAGACTTCTTGAGACATTTCAAGCTACCGGACATTTGGAAAATCGACCGTGCTCAAGAAGTCCTCGGTGTACAACCAGGCGAGATGACCGAATCATTTCGACCAATTGTCATACTGATTTATTGCATACCAACCGGTGAACACTCTTTACCGATGATCATTTTCCACGTGCATTCAAATTCAACTCACTTTTTCACCTTTTGAACTAGTGGGACGTGTTGCACGAGTTTTTGCAGCAACAATGGCAATTTTCACGTGCGGGTTAAAGTGACCCAGTTTTTGGACATTAAAAAAAAAATTAACCTAGTGCACACAGAAATGTATACACATTTCTCTGAGCTCAGTTTTAATAACATTTTCACTTGTCTTTACAGTTTACCAATCAATTATATAAACCTTGTCTAAACTGAATGGCGGCCCTTAACTTTTGTCCAGTAATATATATATATATATACTGTGCTTCAATCTACCAGCACTTATTGACATCAAGCAACATGAATTCTAGCTATATTATGGAGAGTTAAGGCTCGTTTTAGGCATTCTAAAGTTAGATTGTGCTATTTTCTTGTAGTGGTATTCTGCATTTTCTATTCTAGCGACTTCAGTATTTTGTGAGTTTGATTTGGTAACCCTGGCTACACACCATCACTGCTGCAGACGCGGCCAATGCAGAAGTATACTGCTTGTCATTTTTGTGTGGTAAACATACACAATAAGAAAACTTTGTTTCTAAAAATCAAATTCTAAGTTCTACGACTGTTGTTTACTAACTTTACTTTATGTCACAACTAGAACAATTATAATAATTTTTCTGTGTTCATTTTTGTGTGTGTGGTGCACTCTTAGTTTTCTTTATATATTTGTAAGATGTTGACAAACTTGGAAAAATAATGAAATAAATGCACTTAAGAAATGAGTTAATTTTGGTTTTTTGCTCATGCCACAAAATTTATTATATATGAAAGGGTGAATAAGACGAAAATTACCATAAACATGAGGACATTTAGTCGCAGGTCAATGACATTTTGTGATAAAGCCTCCAGGGTGAATGATGTTTTGTGATAAAGACCAGAGGGTGAATGACATTTTGTGATAAAGACTAGAGGGTGAATGACATTATGTGATAAAGATTAGAGGGTGAATGACATTTTGTGATAAAGCTTCGAGGGTGAATGACATGTTGTGATAAAACCTCGAGGGTGAATGACATTTTGTGATAAAGACTAGAGGGTGAATGGCATTTTGTGGTAAAGCCTCGAGGGTGAATGATGTTTTGTAATAAATACTTCTGCTTGTTGTGAGAGCGTCTTTTTGCCGAATTCTGAGGTGATGCCGTAGAAAAACACAATATATTACGGATAAAATTATTGATTAGTGCAACATAGAATGAGATACACGAAACAACACAGCTGAGCAGACGTGGTATTTGATATAATGTAGTGAGACAAGGCCAGACATAATACTTGATATAATGTAATGAGACAAGACCAGACGTGGTACTTGATATAACGTAGTGAGACAAGATCAGACGTGGTACTTGATATAATGTAGTGAGGCAAGACCAGACGTGGTACTTGATATAATGTAATGAGACAAGACCAGACGTGGTACTTGATATAACGTTGTGAGACAAGACCAGACGTGGTACTTGATATAATGTACTGAGGCAAGACCAGACGTGGTACTTGATATAATGTAGTGAGACAAGACCAGACGTGGTACTTGATATAATGTAGTGAGACAAGACCAGACGTGGTACTTGATATAATGTAGTGAGACAAGACCAGACGTGGTACTTGATATAATGTAGTGAGACAATACCAGATATAATACTTGATATAATGTAGTGAGACAAGACCAGATATAATACTTGATATAATGTAATGACACAAGACCAGACGTGGTACTTGATATAATGTAGTGAGACAATACCAGATATAATACTTGATATAATGTAGTGAGACAAAACCAGATATAATACTTGATATAATGTAATGAGACAAGACCAGACGTGGTACTTGATATAATATAGTGAGACAAGACCAGACGTGGTACGATATAATGTAGTGAAACAAGACCAGACGTGGTACTTGATATAATGTAATGAGACAAGACCAGACGTGGTATTTGATATAACGTAGTGAGACAAGACCAGACTTGGTACTTGATATAATGTAGTGAGGCAAGACCAGACGTGATACTTGATATAATGTAGTGAGACAAGACCAGACGTGGTACTTGATATAATGTAGTGAGACAAGACCAGACGTGGTACTTGATATAATGTAGTGAGACAAGACCAGATATAATACTTGATATAATGTAGTGAGACAAGACCAGATATAATACTTGATATAATGTAGTGAGACAAGACCAGACGTGGTACTTGATATAATGTAGTGAGACAAGACCAGATATAATACTTGATATAATGTAGTGAGACAAGACCAGATATAATACGTGATATAATGTAGTGAGACAAGACCATACGTGGTACGGTACTTGATATAATGTTGTGAGACAAGACCATACGTGGTACGGTACTTGATATAATGTAGTGAGACAAGACCAGATATAATACTTGATATAATGTAGTGAGACAAGACCAGACGTGGTACTTGATATAATGTAGTAAGACAAGACCAGATATAATACTTGATATAATGTAGTGAGACAAGACCAGATATAATACGTGATATAATGTAGTGAGACAAGACCATACGTGGTACGGTACTTGATATAATGTAGTGAGACAAGACCAGATATGATACTTGATATAATGTAGTGAGACAAGACCAGACATGATACTTGATATAATTTACTGAGACAAGATCAGACATATGACTCTACATTGACATCACATATGATACAAATTGACATATGACTCCACATCGACCACATCACATGATACAAGTTGAGATAACACTACACTGACATCACACATGATACAAGTTGAGATAAAACTCTTTATTGACGTCACACAAGATACAAGTTGGTATATAATTCTTCATTGACATTACATCACGTGATACTAGTTGACATATAAATCAACATCGACAACACACATCATACAATTTGATATATGTCTCTACATCAACCACATCACGTGATACAAGTTGACATATGACTCTACATCGACCACATCACGTGATACAAGTGAACATATGACTCTACATCGACCACATCACGTGACGCATGACATATAAATCCATATTGACATAACACATCACACAAGTTGATATATGACTCTACATCGACCACATCACATGATACAAGTTGACATTACTCTACATTGACCTCATCACATGATACATGTTGACATATGACTCTACATCGACCCCACATCACGTGATACAAGTTGACATAAAACTCTAATTTGTTTAGATTCATGTTGAACATTTCAGTCAAGAACAAACTGTAATGGCGGCACAATGTCGGCTGACCAAACAGAGCTAGGGTGGATATCGAAAAAAAAAAAACATAAAATTAACAGTCGAAAGACACGTCCGTCACGATACATCGATCATTTGTTCGTGTATTGACCAGATCTAACAATGCTCTTTTATCACTGCTGTTAACTTATTTGTCATTGCGAGAAGATTTATAACCTATTATCACAAGCCACTCTAGCTATGGTGGGGGGAAGGTGCTAGCCGGCTACCGCCCCCCTACTACTAGGGCTATACCACTGTTGTACTGAATGAACTCACACACACACACACTGGCTCGTGTCCTCAAAGGTATGACTATACTGTATACAACAATGGGTGACACAAGGAACTAACGCCTATAACACTGGACAACAGCCAACATGTATCCGAGACAAAAGTAGCTATTCTTAACTAATTTGGACATGCTGATCACGAATATGAACTCAAAAATCGCGAATTAGCTCTAGTTTTCAAGATCCGTGGGGGGGGGGGGGGGGGGGGTTCAGTAGGCTGGTGGCTTCACCTTCCCGACGCGAATGACCCAGTCTTTCTCTTTTCTATAGCCAAGGCGCGTGATTCCCCACAAGACGGATAGCCTTGAGCGCCAATTGGATAACGCGATCTGTAGCAGTCATTGCAACCACATTTCCTCCTTGTCATCATTTGTGCTGTGGATTCTGTGAGTGCAGACGTGTCGTTCAAGATGCCTCGTCAATGTGTGAACAGTGCGGATTACTTTTGTTATATTTGCGGACAAATAACTTTGCTATCACAAAGGCGGCCCATTACACCGATGATAAAGAAAGCTTATAGCCTTTATTTTGGTTGTGACATCGGTGACCAGGACCGGTATTGGGCCCCACACATATTTTGTCAATCCTGTGCAACGAATCTGCGCTGCTGGTTGAACCAAAAAGGACTATCGATGCGTTTTGCAGTTCCAATGGTGTGGAGGGAACCGACAAACCATCTTAATGATTGTTACTTTTGCATGACTCCTCCAATTGGACATGGTATTTCTAAGAAGAAAAAGCGGCCTGTGGCCTATCTGAATATTCCCTCTGCTATGCGGCCAGTGCCTCACGGGGAAGGACTTCCTGTTCCTGACCCACCAGCATCTTATACTCTGGATGATGAAGAAGATAATAAGGCCAGTGAACATCCGTCACCTGTGAAAGCATCTACATCAAGAGATCCTGATTTCGTGCCTATTGAAGAGTCTGCACAGCCACATAAAATTACCCAGATTGAATTGAATGATCTAGTGAGAGATCTGGAATTGCCAAAAAATAAAGCAACGCTGTTGGGGTCCAGACTGCAGCAATGGAATCTTCTAGAAGAGAATGTGCATGTGTCTGTGTTTCGTGCTTGGCAAAAAGATCTGCTTCCATATTTCAAATTGACAGATAACCTCATTGCTTGCGTTGATATAGTGGGTCTGATGGCAGCACTACACATCAACTACAAAGACGACGATTGGAGACTGTTCATTGATTCGTCCAAGTTGAGCTTAAAAGCTGTTTTACCATCTGTTCCACTCGGGTATGCAGTCCACATGAAAGAAACGTACAACAACATGAAACAACTGTTACACACCATCAACTATGACAAGTATAAGTGGCAGATTTGTGGTGACCTGAAGGTCATTGCATACTTAACGAACCACTTGTAGAATCCCACAAGATCTTGCTTCCTTCTCTCCACATCAAACTTGGACTAATGAAGAATTTTGTAAAGGCCGTGGATCGAAATGGGGCAGGATTTTTATACCTTCGTGATAAATTTCCAAGACTTAGTGAGGCCAAAATTTGTCGGCTCACAGATACGTCAGCTCTTCCGAGATCAGCGTTTTGATGATATCCTTACAGATGATGAAAAGTTAGCTTGAAATGCTTTCCAGCAAGTGGCCACAAACTTTATAGGAAACAATAATTATCAGCTTACGTCCCTTTTATTACAACAACATAATTTGGTCACACCCGGCCTAATGCAGTGCAAAACGTATATATAAATGCCGCCACAAGGAATGAACATATATATAATATCACTATGTAAGAAGAAATAAAATGACTACCAAACTCCTACGGTGAACTGTCGTGAAGTCGAATTCACAAAATGACATTCTGACCAAAACAGTGCGTCATACTTTTTGACAGTATATTCTTGACGAACCAATGGAAACGCATCTTCAAGTATAGTGTTTACAAAAGTACTGCCTAACAATGGCGAGCTCAGATCTGTGTAACTTATTTCAATTGGAGGTAAGCTACAGACTTAGGAGCGAAGTACAGCATGGCAGAGGTCAAGAATTCACTAATAGGAATGTTCAGTTAATAGAGTGGGCCAAGATTTCCACGGGAAGTAATATAGGAAGGGAGAAATATCGAGTGGAATGCATCGACACATCAGGTTAGTCCATAAATTTGCTGTTTAGACTACGCATAGAACAAAATAGACTTAGGAAAGTAAACGACCATGTCTAGATAAAGAAAGAATAATCCAGGGCGTAATTTAAGCCTAAGATGACGGAAATCGGTCCAGGAATAACGAAGATATTTGAACTCTTAGTTTTGCATAATTGAACAGCTGGATAAATGTGTGCCTGTATTTCGGAACGCAAAACACACATTAGCAGTAAGCCCCCTCTGTCGTCCGGCCTTGGCCTCTTGTATATATAGGAAGTGCCCTAAATGGAAATAGGCCATAGTAAAAATTCAAATACAGCGAGAGTGCGAGTTCTGTCAGAGAGGGACTTCTTTGCCTTGTGCATATGAGAGCAGACCTCGTGACCATTAACAGCTCGACTGTATGTACTTCAGGGTTATATTCTGTCAACAAAGTACACTTTAAAGAATCTGCCACTACTGCAGGAACTAATGTTGCGAGCGCCCTTGTTGTCTATAGGGACAGTTACCCAGTATCCCCAGCCTGGAGGAACATCATATGACTTTTCTTTCCATGACAGGAGTGTGACAGACTTCAATATAACAGATAAGTGGCCAAACAAGGCTACTGTTCAGAGTATCCTGGTAACACCACTATATTAAAACCACGATTCTAAGAAAGACACATTAAATGATGACTTTTTGTTGGGCATAGTTATAGCCAGTGATAGCCTAAAATCAAATAACAGGGAAATAAAAGTGTTATAAAGATATAGATATTATACAAACAGTGAGTTCAACCATGAGAGGAGAAATTTCTTCAACTTTAGTGACTTTTGATAATTTGAACTATTTTCAAATGTTTATTTATTTAAATGGTGTAATTAAAATTTGATTTCCTTGAAAGCTTTTCAAAAGGAAAAGAAAACCTATAAAAATAAATTGTAAATATTTACCAGCAGACTTACTTAAATTATTTAAGTTAAGTTACAGTTCTTGTTGGTAGATAGTTTAATTAATACCCCTAGCAGAGCTATTAATATTAACAGAGGAGGATCTGGAGAGGAGCAAATAGGAACTTAGAGTAATACATTACCATCTTCTCTAGGAACTTATACAGCTTGATCCTACCTTTGATGTCTATACACCCTTACTCTTTTCAGAGAAGGGGGTATTACTTATAAGACCAGACTCTTATCTGGCACTATCCTGGTATCCCCTGATACAACTTTGTGTCCAGGATACTTATTAATTTCAATAACAACTACCCTCTCGTGACATGAACCCCGCTCAATCAAGCGACAAACCAACATGGTACTGTCGAACTGACGACTATTAACAGTACTTACAAAATGCTCATCATGCACAAAATCAACACTGGAAAAATAATCACTTCCCTAGAATAAATATCACCAGCATAAGACTAATTTGGCAGGCACTGTATCATGATATTCCCCAGAATATGGGCAGAATCAAGTTGGCGTACAATCTGCTCCAAACCGGACGGCCGTCGAATCCCTTGGCGCCCGATCTTCCCGCTGGTCACATGACTCAGTCGTTCGACTAATTTCGTCGGCTTCCGACTGGCTCGCCTTGTCACTAAACAAGCAAGTATACACACGGCCTAAAATAGCACCGTGTCGCCTACAAAACCCCTAATCTAAGATGCAGTCAAGATGTGTGTGTCTGTATAAAGTCGTCTGTTCCAACAACACTAACATTCTCGTAAGGAGTCAAGCACTAAAGTGTCCATATTTTACACACGTCAGATTGGTGCGACAAGTAATATTCAGACAACAAGGGATTTCGGTTTTCGCATATATGTATTTTTTCTAGAAGATTCTGGTCATTGAAAAGTTTGTCTTTCTTGTTGTTGTTGTTCTTATTAATCCAGCAGCGCTTGGGCTCTCGGCCCTACGGCCCAATGCCATGTAGTGATGTCTGCATGTTTTCACAAGTTGTTTTGTTTCTCCGTACAAGGTGTTCCACTTATCTGGCCTGGGAGGAAGGAACATTTTCCTAACATCATCGAGTGCTGGGCACTCAAAGAGGTGGTGGTCAACAGTTTCGTTGGGATAGTTACATAGCTGTCACTCTGGAGAGTGTTGTGATCTGAGCCGAAAAAATGGTGCTCTGACCCCTTCTTGTAAGAAAGCCGATGCTGTCATTAGGATCAGGACCGACCATATGTCTGTAAAATTTTCTCCCAGTGTTTCATATGGCGCACCTGTTCAGCCAAGTTTCTTTGTTGTTCGTATAAGTGATTTGGCTGTTTGGAGAGTTGTTGCTGTGAGTGGTTGTTCTTGTCTTGTTCCCTTCTTTGCTAATCTGTCTGCTCTGTCATTACCTGGTGTATTTCAGTGACCAAGGATCCACTGCATAACTATTCTGATGCCATAGGAGTGATAAGCTGATCAGCATATGAAAAAGTCAAAAGGTTGACTCTCAACCAGAGTAACTCGACATATGTACATCTATATATTCTTGTAATGAGAAATGGGTGTTGGAAGATGGTAAAATGAATGATTATTTACAGTTACAAATCCAAATAAACAAGCGAAAAAGTCTTGGATTTATCTTCCACTAAAATTACAACAAAAGGATTGTCACATTATCTCTTGCCATCTAGTTGTCATCATTAGACAGTCGCTTTAGAAACTGCTCACAGTGTTTGTTGGATGGATACACATATAACTCATCTTATATTATTAGCCACGTCTGCTCGAGGTTCCTGAGACACACTTGAATACGGAAGACTTTCCTTCAGCCCGCCCTATAACTACGGGGGACTAAGTTGTTGAAGATTGGTTGACCTCTAGGCTTCAGTTAGCTGGATCAACGATCCTCAAGTCTTTAGTTTCTCGATCAGGAATGATCATAAACATTGATCATAAAACCTGGAACAAAAGGTAATAGGTGGCCATGGTGTTCCAACAATCTCACCACCCACTGCTGTTCATGATGCGACCATGTCTTCAGTGTTTGTATATAAATGAATGAATCATGGTAGTATGTTACAGAGATAGCATGATAAGATAATGTATACTGTGCAGAATTAACAAAATACATGAATAAATCACATGTTATGATACATGGGTACGATATAACCTTTGCCTTCCACTTATGGATGTCAAGTCACTTATGTACTTGCTGGTATGTCGTACGCTTCCAGGCAAGAACTAGCCATGATATATTTGGCTAACCAATTAATGGTTATGCTTCCTGACAATGCCGGTGAAGGTTATCTCTGGTTAGCGTCATTCCCTTTTTTATTATATCTGATACAATCAATCAGAAATAAAATCTGAAATAAAATGATATTAGTAATACATATATCTTTAATAAACTTACATACCCTCTTAGGATTTATAAGCTCACGGTGAGACTGTTTTGGTTGAAGTTAATCTGCCCTGCATGCAGCGTGAAAAAATAATTTTTCTTGCAGATACTGTCTTCCAGTTTCTCACTCTGGCTTCTGGATTTGGTGTGTGTGATTTCCAATGCGCCGCTCTGTCCTTATATTTCAGTCTCTCGCCCGTACGAGAAAGCACCTCTAAAAATCCCAAAAGATTTTCGTTTAATCTCTCGGTTTGAGGCGATTTGAGGCGATCTGTGCTTTTCCTGTACTTGTTTTTTTCTTCTTTTCACTACACGCTTATATCCTTCCTTCCTTCCTAGGTATCATTTCCTTTTCCCCATATGAGGCTTCCATTCTATACAATTTATATTTAAATCCGTTTAGGTATGCAGTTATAATAAATTTTTAAAGATTATTAGCTAACTTTTAGCAGATGTGATGAAGGTGAAAAATATTAATTATCTTTAAAACTATTTATATTTGAATAATATCCTTTTGGATATAATTCCTAGTCTATCTCCTTTGTTGAATTATTTTTATTTAATTGTATTCCAACCAGGCGTTCTCTTGTAGTTAATAATTTAATGTCCAGTAAATGCAAACTTTTAAAGTCCGCCATACATTCCTATATAGCAATTTCCTCATTCTTCAGTAATATTGTCTGGCTTTAACCGTAATTCACATTTCCCGTCCTCAAACTTCAAAGAAAGACCCGCCGAGCCGACCTTGCGCTGTGTGTGTGTGGGTGTCCCGCTACACATTTTTTCCACAACAAAGCAAGAGGAACCAAATTTCGCTATAGCGACCACCGGAGTTGTGGAGTCAGAATCAGAAGACGGAGTCGGTAGTTTTATGCGGCGTCGGAGTTGTAGTCGCAGTCAGTTAGACGCTCCCCGACCCTGACCTTCTCTCATCATTTTAAAACTCTGGAATGTTTCTTCGAGAGACTTGTCTGTTGGACAATGACATCTTGTTGGCTGTCAGTCACGAGGACACAATGTATCAGGTCACCCTAACAAATGAACAGCAAGACAAAGTTAAAAAAAACATTAAGCGAAACTGCCTTTAGAATCAAAGGTTTAATGTCGGAGGACGAGGCTTTATACCAATCACTACAGCCCGTTCCCTCATCGCCCTCATTAGCTTCGGATACTGATGATGAGCAGGAACAATCAAGGCATGATCGATGAAACTTAGAAGAAAGCTAGAGAGAAAGTTTAAATATTCATATTTATGTTAACTGTAACAATGCACGGAAAGAGGTAGTCAAAAATTGATCGCACATTGGAGATACATATATTATTAGAAAGAAAATGAAACAGGCCAAAGAAAAATGGGTAGCTGATCAATGTGAGTCCATTAATACGGGGCTAATAAAAGGTAACAGCAAGGCAGTTTTTGACACATTAAGAAGACTATCAAAACCCCAACAGCCCAGGGTAACTGTCATAGAAGATAGCAATGGGGCTCTGCTCAATGAAAAAACAGCTGTAATGAGAAGGTGGACAGAATATTGTAAAGAATTATATAACTGTAAACTTGACACTGACTTAGGCATATTAAACAACATTAAGTGCGAAAACAGAGAACTCGGAAATGCAGCAATACTACGGGAAGAAGTGGAAGAGGCTATATGTTCGATGAAAGGAGGGAAGTCACCGGGTGTGGATAATATACCAGCAGAGCTCTTGAAATATGGAGGACCAGATATAGTAAAAATCATGACAACAATTTGCCAGAAGATATGGAGTACAAAAAAATGGCCAAAAGAATGGACGCAGTCATTAGTAATACCGCTTCCAAAGAAAGGAAATCTAAAAATGTGCAAGAACTACAGAACCATTAGCCTTATTAGTCATCCAAGTAAGGTGATGTTAAGGATACTTTTGAACAGAATAAAACAGAAATCAGAAGAAATCTTGTCAGAGCAAACAGGCTGGCTTTAGACCAAAAAGAAGTACCTCAGAACAAATCTTCAATATTAGATTACTGATCGAAAAACATCTCCAGCATCAACATGATTTATACCATAACTTCATCGATTTCACTAAAGCCTTCGATCGAGTCTGGCATGAAGGTTTATGGCAAATAATGAGAAAATTCAATTTTGATACCAACATCATAGATATCATTGAAGCACTATACAAGGACGCAAGCAGTGCTGTTTTTGCAAGCAATGACATTGGAGAATTTTTCAAAACAACTGTAGGAGTTCGCCAGGGATGTATCCTGTCACCAGTGCTCTTTAACATTTATCTAGAACATATTATGCAGGAGGCTCTACGATTATAAATCAACCATATCGATTGGAGGCCGACCTCTGTGTAATCTACGTTTTGCTGATGATATTGATCTGATAGCTGGAACAGAATCAGAACTTCAAGACCTTACCTCTAGACTGGAGAAAGTAACAAGAACATATGGGATGGAAATTAATATAGAAAAAAGCGAGATATTGGTGAATAGCCATAAGAAACATGTTCCGACCAACATTACGTTAAATGGGCAAACGTTAGAAGAAGTTAACACCTTTAAATATCTCGGGTCCACTATATGTAGTGATGGAAGATCAATTAAAGAAATCAAGACAAGACTTGAGATGGCCTCAGCTGCCATGACAAGGTTGAATGTGATCTGGAAAAGTAACATCAGTTTTCCTGTGAAGATCAAATTATACAAATCACTTGTATTATCTATTCTCTTGTATGGGTGTGAGGGGGCTGGACACTCACTGCAGATACGGAGCGAAGGATTCAGGCTTTCGAGCATAAATGTTATAGAAGAATTTTGCGCATTTGCTATAAAGAGCACAAAACAAATGTCTATGTTAGAGAGAAGATAAACACCTATGCAGGCCATCAAGAACCACTTTTGTCAATAGTGAAACGTCGAAAGCTTGCCTGGTTTGGGCATGTAACTCGTCATGACTCCCTTTCGAAAACGATCCTCCAGGGAACAGTCGAAGGTAAACGGAGAGAGGAAGGCAAAGAAAATCCTGGGCTGATAACATCAAAGAATGGGCAGGACACGGTTTCTCCACACTTGTACGCATTGCTGAGAATAGAGAGCAGTGGAGGACCCTGTCTGCTGATGCTTCCACCATGGCACCCCTACGACACATGACGGGTTATGGGTTGAGATGAGATGAGAGATGATAAAAGAGGCAATACCTGATAAAATTATTAGGGTAAAACGCCGCTTGTATTGTCACAGCCTTAACACCAACAACAGGTGAGATGACTATGGCACTGTCACAACACCAACAACAGGTGAGATGACTATGGCACTGTCACAACACCAACAACAGGTGAGATGACTATGGCACTGTCACAACATCAACAACAGGTGAGATGACTATGGCACTGTCACAACACCAACAACAGGTGAGATGACTATGGCACTGTCACAACACCAACAACAGGTAATATTATCGTAAGATTCGGCCTGAGAGCAACAATGAACAATAATGGAAGCCATTATCGTCCTAACAACAAAATTCAGCTTCAAAAAGTTCATTTTCCCAGGAGAAAAAAAAATAAGTTCTTAATATGAATGTTTTTAATTAAATTTTTTTTGTAGTTTTATAACTATTAGAAAATTGTAGGTTCAGCATCATTTAACAAATGATAACTGTTATAGACAATTATTTGTTTTTTTAAATTTCCCTTACCTATAATATACATATTAACTGCAAACATATATCACCATCATTTATATACAGAAATTATGTTGAAATCACATGGCTTGTGGGGTTGTAGAATGGGTGCTATGTTTTTTAGTTAGTCACTGTGCACATATCAAAGATGTGAACATATCAAAGATGTGAACATATCAAAGATCTGAACATATCAAAGATCTCAACATATCAAAGATCTGAACATATCGATGTGAACATATCAAAGATGTGAACATATCAAAGATGGGAACATATCAAAGATCTGAACATATCAAAGATGTGAACATATCAAAGATGTGAACATATCAAAGATCTGAACATATCAAAGATCTGAACATATCAAAGATCTGAAAATATCAAAGATGTGAACATATCAAAGATCTGAACATATCAAAGATCTGAACATATCAAAGATGTGAACATATCAAAGATATGAACATATCACTGATGTGTGTGTAGTGAAATTGACAGAGATACAACGGTAAAATCCCTCCAAAGATAACATTTAAGGATAAAAACATAATGCGTAGGCTGCGAATAGTACATGATCGCCTAGACCGCGGGTCATCATCCTCCATAAAAATTGACTTGCTAGACAGGAGGGGAACGGCGGATCAAAAAAGAAAAAAATATGACTGGAAAGATTGCGTGAGACTAGAAAGGCTAAGGAGACGCAATTGGGGGGGGGGGGGGGGGAAACGGAGAAAAGTCACGTTTCCCAAGTTGACATAAAAAGTAAGCAACTCGACAGAAGGGACCTTAGATATAATACGCCACAGTCATTTATTGGACGCTTTTGCAATACCAAGCCCTTGATTTGAATTCAGCGGCTAAAACGCAGATGTTTGGAATATTACAAAATTTAAAAAGTACTTTTTTCTTAATATTAATGTTAGGAATATAAAAATTAGCTGGCCGGATGGCCTATTCTGAGCAGTGAACTAATATGGTCTTAATTTTACAGACGGATAGATAATATTGAAGATAATGACAAAAGACTGTATTGAATCTCGAAAAGTGTCTAAAAATGTCGCTAATTGCAAAAAAAAAACACGACCTCGAAACGCAGGTGTTCAAATCTACGTAGTATGGAAGAGAGGGTTTTTGGGTGGTAGCTGTGTCTAAAAATAACTTTTAACGACAAAATTTTGGAGGGGAGAGAAAGGTTGGTTCAAAAATCAAGTACATTTTGTAGAAACACAAGTAGAGACGGACAGACTAACAGATAACCATCCATACTTGACTGAAGCATGACTGAAATGACTTTATGGTAGGAAATTTGAAATTAAAATAAACCTAGGCAGTGATTGGCCACAGACAATCATATCATTAGCGCTCAGACGCGAAAGTGGGGCCATTCTTCAATAGTTGTTCAGTGATAGACACAGATTTTAAAGTGTGGTGATTTCCATATGAAAGAAAGTGTAATAAATTTAGGGACGCCATACTATAGCCAGCAGCTCAGCTGAGTTTTGCTAGCAATTCTGTGTTATTTATTCATAATCTGGTAAGATTGAAATTATTTCTTTGTATATTTTGAATATTGTTTCATGTTCGAGTGATTTGATACTGCCATATCGAAATCTAGCCTTACAAACAAGTAGGGATTTGCTCTAGACCCCCCGCCCAAGTCAGGGTCTAGGGACCAACAATGTACATAAACTCCAGCAAGGATTATGCAAGACAGATCAAGTGTTGAGAATAATGAAACATATTACCTATCCTCTTTTAGGGCAGACAACTAATAAATATTTTTCAGAATCTATAGTCTGGGAGGATCTATCTGATGTAAAACCACCATGGTAAATGTGCTGTTTGGTCAGAGAGATCTGACCTGTCTGTATGATGTGGTTGTTGTGTCAGTGTTGTGTCCAGACGTGGGTAGAGAATAGATTTTGACACATGGCCCATACTTTGATTGCAGAGCTGCGAGTTTCTGTTGTCAACAAAGCAGTGACTATTCAGTTGGTGACTTTACTCGAGTGTATCTGTGCAGTACTTGTGACAGAGACCACCATTATTGCCCGCCAGCACGGAGAGGTGGGACCATCAGTTTTCAGCACCAGAGCTACAAATATAAGATGAGTGAGCCTCTGGTCTGCTGGACATTCACCAAAGCTGTGTAGTTACTAATACCCCATAAAAATTCCCACCATTTTCTGGACACTGGGTAGTCAATATAGACAGGTGTGATGAGGCCACCCCAACAGCACAAACAGTAACTATCCTCCCAAGTAGATGACTACTAGAACATTTTAATAAAACTAACTAGTATAGTACATATATATGTACACTATTGCATTTATGATATAATATTCCATGCATTTCTTTCATAATCTCTAAATCTTTTAAGTTCTGGTCAACCTAAAAAATTGATCCAGAACAAAATAAATGTAATATAATTTTATCAAAAAATTTACACTATTGAGTTAGTTCAGTGTGTTGTAATATTTATTAATATTATTAGTCTTGTTAAATATCTGTGGGTATATCTATAACCTATTACACCACACTACATATCATAACCCTAGACACTTTACGTAGCCACATTCATTAAAAAAAAAATTAAGTGTGAGGTCGTAGTGGTAGCAAGAAAGGCCTTCTGACAATTCTCAACTACATTTTATTTTCAGGAGCCTTCACAGCTGGCCTCATACAATTACATTTAGTAATATCATCATCATACAATACCATCAACACCACTACATAAATTGGGGTCTTGTCCAGGGATAATTAGCCCAACAGTAATATTAGGATCTCCTGGTGGGAGAAATAAAAGTAGGGAAATAAATTGTAAAATTTCCTTTAAAATTAAAAGTGTCCCTGCAGATAAAAGTTGGTGAATCTTCACAGCCAGTAATAATTAATTAGTTAACTGGTTAGTTAGAATTAGTTAGACTATAGTCATAAGAAGTACTTAGTGTATTTACTGGTTAGAGATTTATCTTGTATATTATTATATTGTCTAAAAAGTATGGCGGAGCTGGCAAAATTTAGATCAGCTGCTGTGCTCACCGCGAAGGAGATGGGAATGGATGGTCAAATTTTAATTCAATACGTAACGGCTGAATGTGATAAATATATTGAACGGGAAGAAAGGAGGTTAGCTGAAGAGAAGAGGTTAGAGGCTGATAGAGACATTAAGAGGCTGCAGATTGAGGCCGAAGAAAAACGACAAAAGGCCGAAAGGGAGGCAGAAGATAAAAAGGCCGAAAGGGAGGCAGAAGATAGAAGGTTGCAAAGGGAGCACGAATTACGACTAAGGGAGCTGGAATTACAAGGCCAGGCTCCTGAAAATGGTGCCAGCCCTTTTGCCTCAGATGCTACGCCCAGTCTGGGAGCCTCAAACTCAGCTATGGGGTTTCATTTAGACCATTTTGTTGAAAAAGACGATGACATAGAGGGGTACCTAGGACGTTTTGAGTTATTAGCTACTACATATGGGTTAGAGAGAGAGAGGTGGAGCTTAAAGCTATCACAGGGATTGAGAGGTACTTCTTATGAAGTATTTGCTAAAATGAACAGGGAAGACCAAGACAATTATGACATGTTAAAGCAGGCTTTGTTATTAAGGTACGAGAAGAATGGTGAATTTTATCGTAAGAAATTTAGAAATGCCAAACTGTTGTCTGGGGAGACATACCACCAATTCTCTGCTAGACTAGAAACCTATTTGGAGAAATGGACGGCTCTGGGGAAGACCCAAGATCTTAAAGAAATGATCATGATTGAGCAATTGAGAGAGTCCATGGCTCCAGACATGAGAAAATTTCTCATGGAACAAGGTGCAGAGAAGTTGGGGGAAATTTTAAATGTTGCTGAGAGGTATCAGGCAGCCCAGGCAGAGGTAAGTGGTGCTAAAAAGAAGCACATAGACAATTTTAAAGCTCCACAGCAATTTAATAAATTTGATAATAGAGAGCAGGGAAATAAAGGTAGGACAAACTTTGAGCGGCCAAGAAATGACTATCGCGACAGAAACTCACAGTTCAATGACCAAAAGTTCAATGAAAGAAAACCGTTGAACCAAGGAAAAAGATGGTGTAAACGGTGCAAGAAGGATAACCATAACACCGAATTTTGTAGAAGGAAACCTTCAAACATTGCTGCAATGAAGTCGGGGACGCGAAGATTAAAAGGAAATCCTAATGGACAACAGGAACCTTATCACCCCCCAGTTTGTGAGGATGTTATTTGTAATGGGGTCACCATAAGGTGCCTTTATGATACAGGTTTGGATTATGATTCAGTTGTGAAGTCTAGCCTAGTGGACCCAAGTCAGTATACCACAGAAACAGTGGAAATACAAGGGGCGACTAAGGACATACCACTCATGACACTTCCCATCGCAAGGATAACGGTGAAAACTCGCTATGTGGAAGGAGAAATCAGAGCAGCAGTGATAGATGAACCAATCTACCCTCTGATATTGGGGTGTAGATACGTCTTCTTGGGGAATCCCGAGAAACCTGTGATCATGGCGACAGTGCAGACCAGGTCACAGAAGAAGGAGGAAGAAGGTGAACCTATAAATGCTCATCCAGAGGAGATGAGGAAGGCGCAGGCTGAGGATAGGACACTCAAGCCCTGTTTTAAAAAATTGCCCAAATGCCACACACCTCCGAGCAAGGGGGAATATTTCATGAAGAACAAACTCTTATACAGGAAGGCCGGAACTGGAACAAATGGTCACAACCAGCTGGTTCTTCCCACTTCATATAGAGATAAAGTGATGGAACTCGGGCATGCGATTCCCTTCAGTGGTCACATGGGGATCAGCGCCACAGGACAGCGTATAGCTTGTCATTACTTCTGGCCAGGGATAACGGAGGATATAAAAAGATATGTCAAATCCTGCCCAGAATGTCAAAGGGTAGCTCCAAAGCACTGGACTGCTCCTGCAACTCTAGGGGAAATGCCCATAGTGGGAACACCTTTTGAGAGGGTTGCAGTGGATATTGTAGGACCTCTCACTCGGACCAAGAGGAGGAACAGTTACATCCTTACTCTGGTGGACACTTGTTCTATGTGGGGAGAGGCGGTAGCCCTGCCATCAATTGATTCAAAACATGTAGCAGAGGCACTACTTACAATATTTACCCGATTAGGATTCCCGCATCAAATCTTGACTGATAATGGATCTCAGTTCAAGGGGAAACTAACGGAAGAAGTTTTTAAGCTATTTCAAGCCAGGCACTTTCATTGTAGTCCGTACCATCCACAAGGGAACGGCCAGGTAGAGAGGTTCAACGGGACTCTCATTTCTATCCTGAGAAAGCTGGCACACGAAAAACCGGATCTGTGGGATCAATTCCTGCCCGCCGCATTGTTTGCGTACCGGGAGGTACCACATAGTTCAACCGGGATGGCTCCCGCAACTCTGCTATTTGGGAGGCCAATAAAAGGTCCATTAGAAGCTTTATTAAGGACCTGGACAGATGAGAAGGCGGAAGAGACTGTTACCTCATCGTATCAATATGTGAACGAACTGACCACTCGTTTGAAAGCTGGATGGAAACTGGCAAATGATAATTTGAAACAAGCCAGGAAGAAACATGCAGCATATTTTAATAGGAAGGCAAAGGACAGGGAACTGGCAGTCGGAGAGAAGGTGCTGCTTCTACTACCCGGAAGCCAGAATAAATTACAAATTGGTTGGCAAGGTCCATATACGGTTCTAGAGAAGGTGTCTAGAACAAACTATAAAATTGACAAAAAGGGGAAGGAAAAAGTTTATCATGTAAACCTGTTAAAGAAGTATCTGGACAGACCACTCCAGGAAAGCACCCCCTTATTGACCTTGGCTATTGCAACCCAGATGCAAAAAGAACCACTCACCTCACATGAATACCCATTACATCCTTGTGAAACAGCAGCACAGGTAAAAGTCAGTAAACACCTGACTAAAAACCAGAGGGAGAGAGTTCAAAAGGTTCTGGAGGAACATACAGATGTATTAACAGATAAACCAGGCCATACAAATTTGCTACAGTATGACATGAAACTGGTAGACTCAAACCCAATCTGTATGAGAGCCTATTCTATTCCGTTCGCGAAGGAGAAGGCATTGAAGGAAGAAATAGAGTATTTGTTGAAGGAGGGGATTATTTCGCACAGTGAATCATCTTTTAGTTCTAGTGTCGTTTTGTTGAGAAAACCGTCTGGGGAACACAGACTGTGCATAGATTACAGGAAACTGAATGCTGTCACAGAAGGACAAGTGGATCCATTACCAGACACAAAACAGCTATTTGCCAGACTGAACAAGGCAAAATACTTTTCAAAGGTGGATCTTAGTAAAGGCTATTACCAGATCCCAGTGAAGCCTGAAGTGAGACCTTATTTGGCTTTTAGCACTTCGGATGGACATTATGAATTCAATATGCTACCATTCGGACTGAAAAATGCTCCGAGTGTGTTTTCAAGGATGATGCGAAAATTGTTGGATCCCCTGAATAACCCATGTATCACGAATTTCATGGATGATATTCTCGTCGCCACAGAGACATTTGAAGAACACATTGAAGCTCTGGAGATGTTGTTTGATAGACTTCGGGAGGCGAATTTGACTGCTAGGCCAACAAAATGTTGTATTGGATGTAAAGAGTTGGAATTCTTGGGGCACACTGTATATCAGGGTAATATGACCCCTGATCCTAAGAATTTGGAAAAACTGCAGAGAGCACCTAGGCCGCAAACAAAAAAGGACGTGCGATCATTCGTGTCGTTATGCGGATTTTATCAGAAATACATCAAAAATTTTAACGCTATATGTGCTCCTCTGACTGATCTGACTCGCAAGGGACTTCCAGATAAAATTATTTGGACTGCACAATGTGAACTAGCGTTCCAAGAGTTAAAGGAAAAACTCACTAGCAAGCCTATTCTCAAACTGCCTGATTTGACACAGGACTTTGTCTTAAGAACCGATGCAAGTAATGTAGGGCTCGGAGGGGCTTTGTTGCAAAGATCATCTTCACCTGATGGGGAACTGAAACCAGTCGCTTATGCAAGCCGCAAATTGAATAAGGCGGAACAAGGATACTCCACAAGCGAAAAAGAATGTTTAGCATTAATCTGGGCAATAAAGAAGTTTCAAATCTATCTGTATGGTAGGACTTTTGTGGTGGAGACGGACCATCAGCCTCTCGTGTTCTTGTCTCAGGCTAAGCATGAAAACGCAAGATTGCTGAGGTGGTCTTTGTTGCTTCAACCTTATCAGTTTAGTATCCAATATATCCCAGGCAAATTGAATGTCGGTGCAGATTTCCTCAGTCGGCACCCCTGTGATCAAAATTAGAGTAGTGGCAGACGTGAGGAGTAATTTTACCTATGTGTATCGCTGGTTTTGGAACTTGCCATAGGCATGTTTTCAAGTGGGAGATGTGTAGTGAAATTGACAGAGATACAACGGTAAAATCCCTCCAAAGATAACATTTAAGGATAAAAACATAATGCGTAGGCTGCGAATAGTACATGATCGCCTAGACCGCGGGTCATCATCCTCCATAATAATTGACTTGCTAGACAGGAGGGGAACGGAGGATCAAAAAGGAAAAATATGACTGGAAAGATTGCGTGAGACTAGAAAGGCTAAGGAGACGCAATTTTGGGGGAAACGGAGAAAAGTCACGTTTCCCAAGTTGACATAAAAAGTAAGCAACTCGACAGAAGGGACCTAGATATAATACGCCACAGTCATTTATTGGACGCTTTTGCAATACCAAGCCCTTGATTTGAATTCAGCGGCTAAAACGCAGATGTTTGGAATATTACAAAATTTAAAAAGTACTTTTTTTCTTAATATTAATGTTAGGAATATAAAAATTAGCTGGCCGGATGGCCTATTCTGAGCAGTGAACTAATATGGTCTTAATTTTACAGACGGATAGATAATATTGAAGATAATGACAAAAGACTGTATTGAATCTAAAAGTGTCGCTAATTGCACAAAAAAACACGACCTCGAAACGCAGGTGTTCAAATCTACGTAGTATGGAAGAGAGAGGGTTTTTGGGTGGTAGCTGTGTCTAAATATAACTTTTAACGACAAAATTTTGGAGGGGAGAGAAAGGTTGGTTCAAAAATCAAGTACATTTTGTAGAAACACAAGTAGAGACGGACAGACTAACAGATAACCATCCATACTTGACTGAAGCATGACTGAAATGACTTTATGGTAGGAAACTTGAAATTAAAATAAACCTAGGCAGTGATTGGCCACAGACAATCATATCATTAGCGCTCAGACGCGAAAGTGGGGTCATTTCTCAATAGTTGTTCAGTGATAGACACAGATTTTAAAGTGTGGTGATTTCCATATGAAAGAAAGTGTAATAAATTTAGGGACGCCATACTATAGCCAGCAGCTCAGCTGAGTTTTGCTAGCAATTCTGTGTTATTTATTCATAATCTGGTAAGATTGAAATTATTTCTTTGTATATTTTGAATATTGTTTCATGTTCGAGTGATTTGATACTGCCATATCGAAATCTAGCCTTACAAACAAGTAGGGATTGGCACTAGACCCCCCGCCCTAGTCAGGGTCTAGGGACCAACAATGTACATAAACTCCAGCAAGGATTATGCAAGACAGATCAAGTGTTGAGAATAATGAAACATATTACCTATCCTCTTTTAGGGCAGACAACTAATAAATATTTTTCAGAATCTATAGTCTGGGAGGATCTATCTGATGTAAAACCACCATGGTAAATGTGCTGTTTGGTCAGAGAGATCTGACCTGTCTGTATGATGTGGTTGTTGTGTCAGTGTTGTGTCCAGACGTGGGAGCACGGAGAGGTGGGACCATCAGTTTTCAGCACCAGAGCTACAAATATAAGATGAGTGAGCCTCTGGTCTGCTGGACATTCACCAAAGCTGTGTAGTTACTAATACCCCATAAAAATTCCCACCATTTTCTGGACACTGGGTAGTCAATATAGACAGGTGTGATGAGGCCACCCCAACAGCACAAACAGTAACTATCCTCCCAAGTAGATGACTACTAGAACATTTTAATAAAACTAACTAGTGTAGTACATATATATGTACACTATTGCATTTATGATATAATATTCCATGCATTTCTTTCATAATCTCTAAATCTTTTTAAGTTCTGGTCAACCTAAAAAATTGATCCAGAACAAAATAAATGTAATATAATTTTATCAAAAAATTTACACTATTGAGTTAGTTCAGTGTGTTGTAATATTTATTAATATTATTAGTCTTGTTAAATATCTGTGGGTATATCTATAACCTATTACACCACACTACATATCATAACCCTAGACACTTTACGTAGCCACATTCATTAAAAAAAAAAAATTAAGTGTGAGGTCGTAGTGGTAGCAAGAAAGGCCTTCTGACAATTCTCAACTACATTTTATTTTCAGGAGCCTTCACAGCTGGCCTCATACAATTACATTTAGTAATATCATCATCATACAATACCATCAACACCACTACAGTGAACATATCAAAGATGTGAACATATATGATGCAATTACTAATTAAATCTGGGTTGGATTCCTTGTTATTGTCAATTACTGGAGTCAAGAGTCAGAATTTTCCCCCAAGAGACTAGAGATATCACACTCTAATATAGAAGTCACACACACACACGCACGCACGCACGCTCACACACACACTCACACACACAGAGTTTTTCCCCAAGAGACTAGAGATATCACACTCTAATACAGAAGTCACACACACACACACACACACACACACACTCGCACGCATGCTCACACACACACAAATGCACTCACACACACAGAGTTTTCCAGCTCATTCTGTCATTCTTTCCGTTTGTAACACTCGCCAAAGAAAAGTGCGCAAAGGTTGGTGTGCATGCGCCATGTGAACAGCGTGCATATTCAGACTTTGTTTAACATCGGATGTAAAACAAATATTTTGGTTTTTAATACGGGAATTTAAAAAATGGAAGAAAATGTTTATATCTATTCTCACTGTTAGCACCTAAGTGAATTGTATATGATGAAGAGGGACCCCAAGATGCAGCAATAGTGAATGCAGTCAGCGACCCAAAGCTGTACTGCTTGCATCAGGACCAGCGAACCAGAGCTGGTCAAGACCGCACTCCACCTCCACGTGGTGGTCCTGGAAATAGTCTGGAGCAGTGCAGTCTGGCTGAGCGAGTGCGAATCGCAATGGGAAGGCAAACCCGGTCCCTAAAAAATGCCGTGCTGAAGTCGGATATGTCGACCGAAAGGTGCAGATATCACAGCTTAGGCGCAAACAGACACAACGCAACCACCGTCCTTTTCAGGACGAAAGAGGAAGAAGAAGAAGAAGAAGAAGAAGAAGAAGTATATGATGAAGAGACAATTGCAGCAAAATTGTTTACATTTGTATCTTCGTATACAAGTGTTTGTTTAGAGATGTATAAATACCCACACTTAATGTCTATGGACGTTTATTTCCTCCAACAAGTCATTTTGTGCACCAAGAATAAGGAGGCTTTAGATCTGAATAGAGAAATCTTAACAAAACTTCTGGGTGAGTTAAAGATCTATTATCGATCCGATCAAATAGTATCTGAAGATCCCAGTGATGTTATGAACTATCCAGCCGAGTTTCTTCATTCGCAAACTCCATCAGGGATGCCTCCTCGTGCATTGCCATTAAATAAGGGGGTAGCCGTTATGCTGATCAGCAATTTGAAACCGAAAAAAAGGATTGTGCAATGGAACAAAACTGATCATTCGATAATGTCATCACAATCTCCTTACTGCGGAAGTTTTATCACAATAAAATAAAGGAGACTTGGCCCATAGCGATGTGAATCTGCGATTCATCCTGAAGCGACATCAATGTCCAATCATTCCAGTATTTGCGATAACCATCAACAAATCTCACGGGCAAACTTTTGAACATGTTGGAATTTTCTTTTCGATTCATTTTCTCTCATGGACGTCGCATTGTCTTGATCAAGAAATCACAGCAATATAAAATTATAAATTAAAATAACAGAAAATCAAGGTGCTCTTCTGATGGACAACCGACTTTCACACCTAACATTATTTTTCCACAAGTATTTGAACAAAAAGAATTGCCGTTAAGTATTGGTGCTTTTGAACTTTAATTATGTCATATTACGGGCTTTTACTCTAGTATATATATATATATATATATATATATATATATATATATATATATATATATATATATATATATATATATATATATATATATATATATATATATATATATATATATATATATAATTATAATTATAATAATAATAGCCCCTTCAGTCATAACTGACTATGGGAATGCGCCCCTGAGGTAACAGCCCTCAACTGCTTATTTTCGACGTTTTCTCCTCACCTCTGCTTGTTGTGTGAGCCTCTCTTCGCCCAATCTGAGGTGGTGCCGTAAATAGCATCGCCACTTAGTGCGATCGGCAGCTTCATCCTCCCATGTTGCTGGATCCATGTCCAGTGCCCTCATATCTCTCTTGCACACATCTTTGAACCTCAGCTGTGGTCGCCCAACTGTTCTCTTGCCATCTGCTAATTGTCCGTAGAAGATATCTTTTGGGATGCGACCATCTTCCATGCGGCGAACATGGCCAAGCCAGCGAAGTCTGCGCTGTCTAAGCAGCGTATACATACTTTGAAGGCCAGCACGTGACAACTCCTCGACATTTGTCACTTTATCTTTCCACGAGATGCCGAGGATGCGGCGTAGACACCGCAAATGGAAGGTATTGAGCCTTCTTTCTTGCTTAGCATAGGTCGTCCAGGTCTCGCTGCCATATAGGAGTGTGCTGGTGACGCAGGCATTATATACCGCAGCTTTGGTCTTCATTGTGAGTTTAGAGTTTCCCCAAACACGCGATGTGAGGCGGGCAAAGGTAGCTGCAGCTTTGCCAATGCGGCTGTCGATTTCTGTATCCAGTGAGAGTTTGTCATTGATGGTAGACCCTAGGTATGTGAAGTGGTGCACCACTGCCAATTCATAGTTATCGATAGTGATACTGGTGCAGCACCCACATCCTGACTCAGCACATTCGTTTTCTTTAGACTTATTGTGAGGCCAAAGTCCTTGCATGCTTTAGTGAAGCGATTCATCAAGCTCTGAAGCTCCTGTTGGCTTTGAGTGACGACTGCAGCATCATCAGCGAACAACAAGTCTCTTATAGCGACCCTTCTGATTTTTGTTTTTGCCTTCAGCCTTGAAAGATTAAACAGACGGCCATCTGACCTAGTGTGAAGGCATATTCCTTCAGTTGCATCTCTGAATGCATGTTTCAAGAGTAAGGCATATATATATATATATATATATATATATATACATATATATATAAACATATCAATATATATATATATATATATATATATATATCTATATATATATATATATATATATATATATATATATATATATATATATATTCACAAAATATATCATGACACACAACTATAAATATAAAACTATCATTGCTGTGCATCATAAAAATTGATAGAACAATTTTACAAACATAACAATAAGAAGCTATACTATACATATACTGATGCAAATCTGAAAGGGTCTAAAATCTAGAAAGTGAGTCGGCGAGGAAATTCAAAGAGCCATCTTCAGACAGAAAGAAACAATGTCTCGTGGAATATTAGGTGTCAGCCACATTTTCCGGCTAGCTTATTCTTTATCCTTTTTGGTCTATTGTCTCACTCTTGTGTCCACAACACGCCATTCAGCAAACCCTTCTTATTAAAAGAAGTTAAGACAGTTGACATGAAAGAGAAATGAGAAATGAGTTTGTAACATATTATTACTCTAATGATAATCCCTACGTGTACCTGGACTTTTAGAATCAATAACCGCAACAATATCGTCATCAATACCCTAACCAATCACAGTATTGTATGATACTGCGTACCTAGCGATCATGATGTAGCATGTGCGAAACTTATCGTTATTAAGTCGATATCTGTTTTAGTTTGATAGCTCTATTGACCCGATTGATAGCTCTATTGACCCGATTGATAGCTCTATTGACCCGATTGATAGCTCTATTGACCCGATTGATAGCTCTATTGACCCGATTGATAGCTCTATTGACCCGATTGATAGCTCTATTGACCCGATTGATATGATACTTGCTAACAGCGCTAAATTAATTCATTGTTACTGATCGTTAACTTCTGTGTCATTATAATCTGATACAGTATGTACACTCTGCCTTATACTGCTCGTATCATTCTCTCCCTTTAATATGTTCTTCCTTGATCTCATCCTCCTTCCGTAACAACAATAGATACTGCTAATGTTGCTCTACTACCACCATTACTACAACTGTTACTGGTGCTCTGCTAGACTCACTACTGTTGATGTTGCTCTACTACCACCATTACTACAACTGTTACTGGTGCTCTGCTAGACTCACTACTGTTGATGTTGCTCTACTACCACCATTACTACAACTGTTACTGGTGCTCTGCTAGACTCACTACTGTTGATGTTGCTCTACTACCACCATTACTACAACTGTTACTGGTGCTCTGCTAGACTCACTACTGTTGATGTTGCTCTACTACCACCATTACTACAACTGTTACTGGTGCTCTGCTAGACTCACTACTGTTGATGTTGCTCTACTACCACCATTACTACAACTGTTACTGGTGCTCTGCTAGACTCACTACTGTTGATGTTGCTCTACTACCACCATTACTACAACTGTTACTGGTGCTCTGCTAGACTCACTACTGTTGATGTTGCTCTACTACCACCATTACTACAACTGTTACTGTTGCTACCACTGGTGTAAGACAAGGTGATATCCTATCACCTTACCTCTTCATACTCCTTATGGACGATGTCATCAAGGCATGTAAGGAGAGAACAAGAAAGTATTCAGTGGGGTACTGGAAGATGAGACAGGTCTATATTTCGGAGCTGGCATTTGCTGATGATGTTGCCCTGATTGCTAAATCAGAGGCACATCTCCAATCCAACCTGCAAGTCTGGAAGGAAGAGCTGGAGAAGAGAGGGATGGTCATAAGCAGCTCTAAAACAAAATCCATGGTGATATCACGAGAAGAAAGAAAACATCAGATTAAGTTGGGAGAACAGGTCCTGGAGCAGGTCGACCACTTTAAATATCTCGGAGCTATTATAGACCGAAAGGGAGGCATCAAAGAAGAGTTGGCCACTAGAAAAGCAGCAGCTGGGAGACTTTTTCAGGCCATAAATCGTGGATTCCTCAGCAAGAAAGAGGTTGGTAAGAAAACGAAGATGGCTGTATACCGCTCCACCTATGTCCCAGTCTTGACATATGGATGCGAGTCGTAGGCAATGACTACAACCCACAAAAGCCAGATCCAAACCTCAGAAATGAGGTATCTGAGGAAAGTGGTTGAAGTAACAAGAAGAGACATGGTCCGCAACCAGACGATCCGTCAAGGCCTAAAATCGCATCCGCTGCAGACCCAAATAGAACAGTCCCAACTAAGATGGTTTGGCCATGTCTGCAAAATGGGAGAAGATCGGCTACCACGACAAGCATGGGAAACAAAGAGCCAAGGATCCAGAACTCCAGGACGACCCAGAGTCCGCTGGGAGGACAACATTAGACAATCTTTGAAGGACCGAGGACTAGAATGGAACCAGGCCAGGAAGAAGACAGCCGATAGGATAGTCTGGCGCTCTCTCTTCCAAACCTCTACACCTCACGGTAGAAGGGGAACGACTAAGTAACTAAGTAAGTAAGTTACTGTTGCTCTACTACCACCATTACTACAACTGTTACTGTTGCTCTACTACCACCATTACTACAACTGTTACTGTTGCTCTGCTACCACCATTACTACAACTGTTATTGTTGCTCTACTACCACCATTACTACAACTGTTACTGTTGCTCTGCTACCACCATTACTACAACTGTTACTGTTGCTCTACTACCACCATTATTACAACTGTTACTGTTGCTCTACTTCCACCATTACTACAACTGTTACTGTTGCTCTACTACCACCATTATTACAACTGTAACTGGTGCTCTGCTAGACTCACTACTGCTGATGTTGCTCTACTACCACCATTACTACAACTGTTACTGTTGCTCTGCTAAACTCACTACTGCTACTGTTACTCTACTAACATCACTACTGCTACTAACAATTACTTAACTATTACAATTGTTACTACTAATTCTAGTTTTATTCCTACTAACAATGTGCGAATACATTTACTATTTCATATCTCTCGTACTGATGATGCTTTTACTCTTGCAACTATCATTCCTACTATTGCTGCTACTGCTACTACTACTACTACTACTACTACTACTACTACTACTACTACTACTACTACTACTACTACTACTACTACTACTACTGGCTGCTGCTGCTGCTGTCACTAAAAGAGCTAACTGAATCACCATGACAACCGCAGCGACGATGTACAGTTTTATTTATATCAACAGAGAATAACTTCCAGTTGAGTGCTGTGCCTGAGTCATGCCGGTCACTTACACTGTGCCCCTGTAACTCCGCTGCCTGTACAGCTTATGCCAGACCCCCTTCCCCATACCACAAGGGGCCTCTCCCCACTCTGTCAGCTGTTCACGCTCTCCAGCCACCCACGTACCCTCTCAGCAGCTCCGTAGACGCTCTCCCAGGTAAGTCAAATATTCTAGAGATCACGTGATCTTTTAGCACAGTTTCAAGATAACTACAGTCATTTTCTACAGAGTTAAGAGACATCGACAGTTAATTCCTACGGAGTTTAAAGATTTTCAACCGAACTTATGCATCGCTGTTGTCATGTCCTAAAAACTTAATAAACATCTTCTGTCACGTTCTACAAAGTTACTAGCAATAACCCGTCAAAATTGACAGGTTTTTAATTGCAGCTATCGTATCATTTTGATCCATAATAATAAGTCTGCAATACTTTAAATTACAATTGTGTAATCTTGAAGAAACATTCAAAAACTTACATTTTAAGGTTATTTTTAAGAAAATGATGAGTTAAATCCGTTTTCCGAATGAAACTGGACAGAAGAGTATCTTGATTGTCTGTTGATTTAATCTGCATCTCCGCACCTTCCTGTCTGCAGTTCATGTGTTTGATGAGTCGCACAATGTCGCCCTAACTTTCAACCACAGTTGCACCCCTTAGCTGTGGTTGAAAGTTAATGTACTCTCTCGAAAATAGAAAAGTGCGCAAATGACGGTGTGCATGATGTGACCGACCGACTACTTACGGCGGGAATTATGGGATTGGATAAATCTGCTGTCATGTCGCCCATAATTTATTAATATCTAAAGTTATGTAGTACAAAATTTAGAAATATTGACTGTACTGTTTTATAGATTTGCAATCATGTGCCGCCATGTTTAATTGTATGTAATTCTGCTGTTATCCTCATCAATATCATCATCTTCATTCTCATCATCATCACTACCATCAAAGTAAAGTGATATTCTGGCTATTGGTAGCTACACGTCATGGTCTAGGTCGTCTTGACCTACCGCTGTGTGTATCAGTTCTCTCCTGTCATGATCGTTAACTATCCTATATTTTCTCTCTATGCTGTCCCTATTTTTTTTTATGTCATTACTGTTACCTGCTGTCACAATATACTCCAACTGTCTTCTTCTCTCAACACGCCTAAGAAATGTGAACTGCTAACCTCCTGGTGTCTGTGTAATAAGCTGGACATTTCAAGGTCGGTCAAGACGACCTGGTCAAGATGTGCCTATGGCATTATTCACTGTTTTCTATAACACTACATTTGTTTGGCTTCAAGGGCTCCTGTTTGTTTATTGATTGTCCTTGGTTCGCTTCCGTATGACATGATCGGCTGGGATGTAACACAGACGAACTTTCTTTCTTACGTGTGCCAACCAGTTACCTATTGTTGTTAATTATTGATAACTCACAAGTCTAGGCTTTCCCTGTGTGTTTATTGCTGTATTGACAATCTCATTACTGAAACCAAGCAGTGTTTTTGTTTTTAATTCATATTCTTCTATGATCTATCAGACATAGTTTGACAGCTGATGTCTTGTCTGTTATTTGGCCTATACTTGTGAACTGACAAGTTTTGTGGGTGATAGAATCTAGAAAAATGCCGGGGTCATTCCATAGTTGCGTGGAGTGTCACGATAGTGACTACACCTGATGATGCACTTTTATGGGCGGTGCTTAGCTGGCGGATTCACCGGAGCGCCTGTCATATATTACTTTTATGGGCGGTGCTTAGCTGGCGGATTCACCGGAGCGCCTGTCATATATTACTTTTATGGGCGGTGCTTAGCTGGCGGATTCACCGGAGCGCCTGTCATATATTACTTTTATGGGCGGTGCTTAGCTGGCGGATTGACCGGAGCGCCTGTCATATATTACTTTTATGGGCGGTGCTTAGCTGGCGGATTGACCGGAGCGCCTGTCATATATTACTTTTATGGGCGGTGCTTAGCTGGCGGATTGACCGGAGCGCCTGTCATATATTACTTTTATGGGCGGTGCTCATATATAACTTGTCTGTAGCCCAGTGCAGTGCGCTGCTACTTTTTTCCACTTTACGGAACATTTTTTTTTTTCATAACCAGCGGCACTTGGGCTTTAGCCCTTCCGCCCAATGACATGACCTGAAACACATTTCATCATGGCATTGCGAGGCTGGGGAACATTTAAAGTGACCTTCAAAATTCTGCGGCACACTAAAATATTTCATTAGTTGGGTATGGCAAACGTCTACACCTCACGGTAGAAGGGGAACGACTAAGTAAGGGTATGGCAAACATTTTAAACTTCGACGTAATCGTAAGACAATAATAATAATAGTAAAATAGCCCCTTCAGTTATAACTGACTATGGGAATGCGCCCCTAAGGTGACCGCCCTCAGCTGATTTTTTTAATGAGGTTTTTTCCGCGTTTTCTCCTCTTTTCGCCCAATCTGAGGTGGCGCCGTAGAGAGCATCGCCATTTGGTGCAGTCGGCAGCTTCATCCTTCCAGGCTGTTAGATTTATATCCAGAGCCCTCGTGTCTCTCTTGCACACATCTTTTAACCTCTCACCTGTGGTCGCCCACCTGTTCTCTTGTCATTTACCAGTTGTCCGCAGAAGATATCTTTAGGGATGCGATCATCTTCCATGCGGCGGACATGGCCAAGCCAGCACAGTCTGCCCTGTCTAAGCAGTGTATTTATTTGGGAGGCAAGCACGTGACAACACCTCGACATTTGTCACTTTGTCCTTCTACGAAATACCGAGGATGTGGCGTAGGCACCGTAGAGGGAAGATATTGAGCCTTCTTTCTTGCTTAGCATAGGTTGTCCATGTCTCACTGCCATATAGAAGTATGGTGGTGACGCTGGCGTTATATACCACAGCTTTGGTCTTCGTTGTGATTTCCACAAACACGCGCTGTGGGGCGGGCAAATGTAGCTGTGGCTTTGCCAATGCGGATGTCAATTTCTATGTCCAGAGAGAGTTTGTAGACCCCAGGTATGTGAAGTAGTGCACCTCTGCCAATTCATAGTTATCGATAGTGATAACTAGTGCAACATCCACATCCTGACACATCACAGTTGTTTTCTATTGTGAGGCCAAAGTCCTTACATGCTCGGGTGAAGCGATTCATCAAGCTCTGAAGCTCCTGTTGACTTTGAGAGACGACTGCATCATCATCAGCGAATAACAAGTCTCTTATAGTGACCCTTCTGATTTTTGTTTTTGCCTTCAGCCTTGCGAGGTTAAACAGACGGCCATCTGACCTAGCGTGAAGGCATATTCCTTCAATTGCATCTCTGAATGCATGTTTCAAGATTAAGGCAAAGAAGATCACGAAGAGGGTTGGAGCCAGCACGCAGCCTTGTTTAACGCCATCATAAGACAACGCTTCCTATTTTTGTGTGATAGATTGGTGGATGATGATAACTCAACTTATTATTTGTAAAATTGTACGTATGAGATTCTTTGGTAATATTTTACAACAACATCATATAGTGTATTCTACCTGGTGTCACGGCACAAATGTATATAGTACTTTGCACAGGGATTTTTATTTTGATCTCTATATCCCTTGTAAAAATAACAAAAATAATGGGGGAAATTCATTTTAGAATAATAAAGCCCCTCAATAAAAAATTTTAAAAAATCATGCCCCGGGTGAGGATCGAACTCACGACCTTCAGATCGCTCTGATTTATTTTGATTATGAGACTGACGCGCTTCCTACTGCGCTACCGAGGCTAGTGAGCGAGAATGGTCAGGTTCGGTGGTCAACCACGCCTTTATTTTATTTATTTAGGTATGTAAAAGATTGGATACGTCATTGCTTCTTAAACTGGTGAATGAAATTATTTTTGGGGTAAATGAAACGAGAAGGGTGAATTACGTAATTTAATCAGATATTTATATTATATTATTTTCCTAAAAAAAGCATTGCCGTTAAAGCTCTTATTGCTTATTAATGGCAGTGGAGCTGGACATTTGATATGTTTTTTCTCTCTACCTGTGGTTTTCTAATGTCAAAATAGCAGGAAGTTGCCAGATTTTATGTATTTTTCTCTTATCTTTTCTGCTAAAACTAGAAGTCTATATATATTTACTGAACTTCAATCTATCAGCACTTATTAACAACATGAATTCTAGCTATATTTTGGAGATTAAAGCCTCGTTTTTAGGCAATCTAAAGCTAGATTGTGACATTTTCTTGTAGTGATATTCTGGATTTTCTATTCTAGCAATTTTGATATTTTGTGAATTTGATTTGGTAACCTTGGTTACACAACCACTGCTGCAGACACGGCCAGGGTAGCAGGAACAGTGGGTCGTTGCTGCCTTCAAACATTAAGGTCAACATATCCGGTTTATCACTTATAGCTAAAACATCAGAAGTCATTATTTTTTTAATGTATTAAAACATTTTCTCTGTGGTTGTGACGACAGGATTTCAGTGAGATAGTGAAAGCGACAGATTCTGTGAGAGAATCAAGGGCTATTTTATTAAGAATGCCTGATATATGCATACACATCAAAGAACACTTTTCTCCCTATCAGGGTAGTTCACTATTGTGAAACTGAAACAGGAATATTTAGTAGAAAGGTAATCTGTATCTCTCTCTTGATTGAGTAAAGTAGAGACCGAGGATTGGTATTCTAGTCACACTTCTATCCCCTCCCCTGACTGATTTTTGGGCTCGTGTCCCCAGGTAAAAGAATAAAGAATTTATTTTAAACTTATTACCACATTGAAGACAACAACCAAACATCTGACAAGTTACAAAGTAAAGCAGACACGGTTGCTTTAGTTATTCAATTATAAAATAGAATTTTTCAAAAGGAAAAAAACAAATAGAATCCCACTATACAGAATGACAGTTACACTGGTATTATTGCACATTACTTTAGGCAAGTTTCATTACTTGGTTAAAAAAGTTTGTGAAGTTGTATGTTTCGCTTCTCAATATATGTTGTTTGTTACTCAGCTTTTGGGAGATTTGTTGGTCTTCTGGTTTGATGTTGGCGTTTTTGACTCAACTGGTTGCCTCGGCTCTCAGTTCCTTACAGTCTCTTACTTCAACACATTTGGTTGGTACTGCATACAACTTTCTAGTCTTCCCCATTAAGACTGAAAAATACATACATTGGAGGCTTCCTAAGTTCCCTGCTTGTGGTAAACATCTTCCCTCCTTTTTCTATTTTCTGACCATCAGCTAATTATGTGTCCCTGATAAATACAGGTAACAATTGGCCTATGATGCAACTCAAGGGTCGCGAAGTTAAGCGTTCTCCTTCCCTCCCCAACTCACAATATAAACTTCCGTATTTACTATCGTGCCTCCAGCGGCTATTGTTTGTTTACACTGGCCAGCGAGGGCTTATCAATACCTAGGCCGAGCGAAAGTCACACTTTCTTTACTGACCCCGCTTCAATCATTCACGCTTGGTTAATCATGGAAAACATAGACATTCTTTTCCCCAAACAAATAAATTGACATATCTGCATTTAAATAATTATCAATAACAGTTCATTAATAAAAACTCATATTGTACATTCAAGACAGAGTGATTGAACAGCTGATATATTATTAACACAGAACTCAGCAATGATGCAAGTAGAAAATAATGATTGATAGATCAATATTCTTCCTGGCTCCAGTTGGAGCAGAGGTACAACATTGGCTAGATGACCAAAGAAAGATTTATGTAGACCATAGAAGATGAAATCTGTCTTGCATGTTCAGCACAAAGTGATACGAAGACAATGAATAGTTATGCAACTGAATTATAAGTTGCGAATTTCACATATATCAGAGAACAAGAGGTAATGTTACAATGAAATGAAAATACAGCTGCAACCACAACTCAATAATGATCATCAATTTATATATACACATAAGATATACACATCAAGTAATATGAATAAAAAGAATTATTGACATACCCTGTCAACAAATCACTACTTGAATAAGTTCAAAGTTCACCCTCAGATGTCAACTTGAATAAGTTCAAAGAAAGCAGTGGTCAGCCTGAGGCTGTTGATATCTCCGTAGATTTTCTCCAGGAATGGTACTGGTGATGGCCATATGCGTCTTCTCTGTTCCTCATATGTTGGGCACCTTTGAAGCAGGTGTTCGGCAGTCATTTTACCAGTGCCACAGTCACACTCATCCGTAGTTCCTATCTTTAATTTGTTGAACAGATGGTATCTCAATCTGTTATGACCAGTGCGGAGTCTGAAGATTACCACTTGTTCACTTCTGCTGAGCTGGTAATACGGATCATTTTTTGTGTGGCCTGGATGCTCTTCTTCCCACTTGTGCCTGTATCTGCGCTTGATAAAACTCTTGGACTCCTCATAGGTTATATTTGTGTCCAGCTGAGGAAGTTTTCCCCCTTCCTTTGCCAATCTGTCAGCCTCTTCATTTCCAGGGATGTTGCAGTGAGAAGGGATCCACTGTATCACAACTCTTTTGTATTGCTGACATAGTCTGTGAAGTGTTACTCTGAATCCTAATTTAATTTGCCTGTCCAATTGGTAGACAGTGTGAATCGTGGCTGTCTGAGCGGGCCTCAGCGTGGCTGTCTGAGCGGGCCTCAGCGTGGTTCTTTGTTGAGTGCCAAACTTTATACATTTTTTTTTTAATAGGTGTTTGCTACTTTTCTTTGTAGCACGCCCTTTTCAACCATCTACCCCCATATACATGGAGCTGTTGGTTATATCAGGACGTGTTTCATTTATTGTAAAATGCTTTTGTTTGTATTTATTTTATGCTGTATTATCTCTAGTAGGGTTTTTGTGTGTAGTTATAGTTCAATGTTGTTTTATTAACCCAAATATGATATTGTCTAAACTGATATGTTTTTATGTTTCACTGGAGGGTTATTGGTCTATTTGGGGGGGGGGGGGGGGGGGGAGTCTTTCACCAATGTAGACTACTGGCTCGCATCCTTATTTATTTATTTTTTATATGTTAGCTTTTGTTTTTATAGTAAAGTGTTTTATTAACTTTTGTATTTCTGATGGGGTCTTAGTGCCTAAGAGATTGTCTACACTCATTTCTACCTTATAATTACTAAAGTATGTCTTAATGTTTTGTCTCTGCTGGTCATATTTTTTGCAGTCCACTAGAAAGTGTCTAATTGTGTTTGTTTCTTGACACTCTTCGCACGTGGGTTCCTCTATCATTAAATATCCAGTTCCAAGCGTGAGCCTCAACAATTTTTTTATTAATTGGTATTTTTAGTTCATCTTTTATCTGACATTTTTTGCTTGGTTTTTTCAGGATTTTATATGAGTGTCTTGCTTTTTTACTTTGGTCCCATGCTGTTATCCACTCTTTAGTTATTGCTTGAGCAATTAAGCTCTTAATTTCAAACTTCCCTAAGCCTACTTCAATTTTGTTATAGCTAATTCGTCCCCTTTTGGCTTCTTTGTCTGCAAGCTCATTTCCTGCTATGTGTTGGTATCCATGTTAGTGTTACACTGCATTCTATAGTGTGCAGATATGTATTGACCTGTAGTATTTCCTCTATAATATCTGGCGTGCTACATTCATTTATGTTTCTGATAGCTAGTACTGATGAAAGGGAATCCGTGAGAATGGTGACTTTATTTGGTGGGTTTTCTGCAGCTATTTCTAAAGCTTTTAGGATTGCCACTAATTCTGCTGTAAAGATGGACGTAATACGTGTTACTTTGTACCTTTAATAAATGTTTAATTTTGGTATTGCTATTCCTGCTCCTAATTGTCCTTCTTCATCTTTTGACCCATCTTTATATATAGTTAGGCTATTATTTATATACCGTTCTATGTATTCTAGTGCTTTACTTTTTGCTGAGATTATGTCGTTAGATTTGCTTATGATCGTTGATAAGTGGGAGTCAGTTTCTGGTACTTTTAGTTCCCATGGTGGGATCTTTGCTTTATACTGAGCACTACTGTTTATAATTTTAAATAGGTTTGGGTGTTGATCCACTTCATCCAGTTTTTTCCACCCTAACGGGTGTCTATTATGGTTTAGTGGAATGTGGCCTATGTACTGGTTACCCCTATCAAAGGTTTTGTGTGCTGGGTGAGTTGGATCTTTTGCCACTCTTGCCCAGTAGCTGAATCTCAGCTCTTTTCTCCTTAGCTCCAGGGGTATAATGCCTAGCGCTATTTCTAATGCCTCTCTGATGTTCCCTTTGAGGCTCCTGCTATTATTGACAGTGCCTGGTTTTGGACTGTGCCTAGTTTTTTCTTATTGCTCGGGGCGGCTGATGCATAGACAACACTGGCATAGTCAAGTTTGCCCCTAATAAATGATTTATAGAAGGTTAACATTGTCTTATTGCAGGCTCCCCAACCACTTCCTTTCATATATCTCAGCATGTTAAGGTAGTAGTATACCCACAAAAGATTAAAAAAAATAAAAATCCAACAATTTTCATTTTCATGCTTTAAATCATCGTCAACATGTTCTTGAACTAAAAATAATTCATAGAAGCTTAGAGATACTCTGGTGTGAAAGGAATCAGTGTTTTTCTACACACACCCCCTTGAGTGATTTGCGTAGCAACCAATGTTTATAGTTGGTTACCATGTGAATAATGACCTAACATGAAGGTGCGTAATTGTAAAACTGCGAAATTACAATTATACTGAGGCAACAGGAAAAAGATATTTATAATTTTTCCACGGAAAATCACTCAATGATTTCTTATGAATTTTTCAAAAGTGTGTGTCTAGAAAGCTTAGATCGTAAATTTCAACATTTGTTACATGCATTGTGCATTTTCACCAACATCAACTCTATTTATTGCTAGCTTTATACTGATTCTGTATAATAGTAGTTAGCAGAGCTTCTTTTGTTCACAATGGGAAATAAGACAAAGACTGGGAGGCATGTACACCAACAAACCATTGCCTGAAAATGAGACACCTATTGTCGATAGTGTCGCTATAAAGCCTCTGTGCTCCTCAGCAAAGAAAATAAAGGTCATAAAGGTCCAAGAAAGTGAAGGACAAGCTAAAAATGACAACAGAGGAAATGGGTTTATCCTTATGGATGTAAAACTACTGTTTGGGTTTTTATGCGCTAACTTTAGATGTGACAAATGTTATCAGTACTCACTGACCTGTGAGATCGTCGAAGAGACTCGGAATGGCTTTTGTCACGAAATCAGTATCAAGTGCACAAACTGTGGCGAATGGAATGCCAATTTCAATACTTCTGATGTTTCATCTTCAGCTACTCACAAACACAAAGAAGTAAATGTGTGAATGGTGGAATTTGTGCGTTCTATTGGGAAGGGCCACAGTGCATTGCAGAATTTTTCGATATACATGAACACAAGTCAACCCATGGCAAAGAAAGCATACAGGAGAACGCTGCACAGGATCTATTCAGCAAGTAAGGACATTGCAATGGAAAGACCCTGAGAGCACTGAAAAGGGGATTCATAGACACTGCAGCTGCAGTAAAAGGAGACCTTTATTCAACAGGAGCTCATTAAACTTCATTTTGTGAGTTCTTTTTCTGATTTTCTTTGTTTTCTCGGAATTGTCTTTTTAGCATAATTGGTGATCTTTCAAACAAGATATCTCTGGATCTGTACATTCAATTGACATGAAAATTAACACAGTTGGTTGTCATATAATCTTACAGATTCTGAATTAAAATGGATACAATTGAATTCAAAGTTTTAGTTTTATGACCATCATGCATATATAATGAGGCACAAATATCAAACATTCCAGAAATATAAATTTTGAAAATTCATTAAAAATTAACCTTTCTGTCAATCTCTGTCATTTTAGTTCATGACCTCACGCTATATATAATGATTCAATTTGCCAAGTTTCAGTCAGATCCTTGTACAAATAACATAGTTATGATGTTTTAAAAAAGGTGTATAATTTATTCACTACGGCGGCCATATTGGATAGCTAATTTGCATAATTAATGAGGTCATTATGTGGACAAACATTTTAAGTCCATACTAACACTATACCCATGGTTGTTTGATTCTGAAAGGAAAATTTGAGTTTTTTACCCTATCAAGGTATACTACTACCTTAATAAGTCCCCTACGGTTTTGCACTAATAGGTCTATGTGTTTGTTCCAGTTTAGTTGCTGGTCTAATACCATACCAAGAAACCTAGTTGATTTTGCTGTGCATACTTTTTGCTCATTAATGCTTATATCAATTATATTATTTTTAATTACACGCCCTCTACTGAAGATCATTCCTAGGTTTTTTTAACGTGTAGATTAAATCCCCACTTGTGCATCCAGTCAGATACTTTATCTATTTGTTTTTGTACTGTTTTATAGAGCAATGTGAGATTTCATCCCGTTCTGCATATAGCAACATCATCTGCAAACTGAGATAGGTTTTTTTTTAAGTCTTTAAACTCGTCGCCTAGGTCGTTGACCATAATCGTGAATATTGATGGTGATATTACTGATCCATGTGGGATTCCATTCTGTTGTTCATAAACCCCAGATCTATCATTGTTTATTTGTACCATGAAGTATCTTTCCTGCAGGAAGTTTTCTAAATAATTGTAAGTTCTGCCTACTATACCTAATTTCCTGATCTTATATAGTGCACCCTCCCTCCAACACTCATCATATGCTCTTGCTACATCAAGGAATATTGCTACTGTCTTTTCATTCTTCTTGAAGCCCGTTTTAACATCATGTTCCAGCCTCAACAGTTGTTCTATTGTACTATGATGGCTTCTAAAGCCTGCCTGGGTTGGACTGTACAAATTATGCTTTTCTAAGTGAAATTTTAGTCTGCTGTTAACTACTGTGTTGCATGCATATTTTGACGCACATATTACAAAAATCGATATGGCTATTTAATATGGAAAAGATATAGACATTCATTCATTTGTGTATGAAAATGCTGTCTATGGTAAAGCGAGATAACTCATGATTGATTTACACTTTTGATCATAGGAGTAATCGTTCTTGATATTGATTCGGCGCATGGATATGACACCCATGTCCGTACTTATTTGTTAGGGCCAGAAAATATATTAATTTGCTTATTATGTTTATGGCCTGAATTCATATGTATTACATATTATTAGTACAAGTAGAATCAGTCCCATATTGTATATTTTTGATGGGTAGGCAGGACTATATTCTGTTATGCCGCTCTAGCGGAAGTAGGAGTTGTCTTGACTAGTCGTGATGAGTTCCGAGGTACTGTTTACAATGGCGGTTACGCATTTTTCCAGGGCTGGTACATTCTTCAATAAAAATGATTTATGAAGTGTTTTCTTCTGTAGGAGATTGTGTCTCTACTAGAGCTTGTGTTAGAGACTCTCCTAATGTACGGTACTATGTATGATTCGGACTCCAGGTAATTCCAGACCCTATTGTTGATGATCTCCTGTCGGTTAGACCTAGCTGGAATTTTGTGCTTCACAACGCTAGGGTCACGTTTGTATCGACGAAGATGACGGGCTTCCATATAGCAGTTATGTCTACGTGAAGTAACTGGATTACTGTAGACCTGTTTGGAGGATCTTTAAGAAATTATTCTTATATATTTCAAATTAACTTTGGCTTAGATATACCCTCCTGTGAGTGAGCGACAACTCAGGAAGGCGGCCATGTTACATTCCTGTCATCGTATTTTTGAATCACTGTCCAAAGAACGGGGCATGTATCTTACTATTCGGACAGTGGCAAGGAGATCTCAATTTTGATAGAAACCCCTTCCATGGTTTCATATATGATATAAACTATGAACATAAAGCAACTTTAGTTACTTACCGATCCGCCTTCACTGACGCGCTTAGTCAGATAGGGGATGCGGCCATTATGTATCATGACATTGGAAGCTATTGATGTACTACCCATTATTTATGAACGTGTCATGACTTGTGATCTGCTATGTATGCCTACAAATTGATGTGTCAACCTGTACCCATGATTTACTCGTTATGTCCCAGTGTGTGCGTCTAAATAAACTGTGTAAACAAAGATTCCAGCAGTCTGCATTGGTGCCTTGTAGACACAAGTGTATGAGTGATTAGATTGGTCAGAATACGAACAGTACACCATTCGCGTTAATCACACTCTACACTTCTACTCCATATCTACACCATCCTGCGTCGGTTGAATTGACCAAGTTTAGGGCCTGCTTCCCCTGGAGCCTTAGAGGGAAACTACTGTTTACAGCTGCCTTTGCCTTCCCTAACTCAGGTCTAGGGCGAGTTACCCATTTACAGCTGGGTAGACTGGAGCATGCCTGATCTCAACAACTCTGTACACTACAATGGACATATACAGTAGTGACACCACAAACAACATGTTACAGTGATTGATAGTGGAGCTTTACAGAAGATTATATACAGCACTTTACAGAGCACTTTACAGTGGTGAGCCAGATTCCTGGGTCCAGCCTACGCAGTTTTGTTGTGTTGAGAATCACATTTTACATTTTCAAGAACATTTGTTTGACCACATCAACACCAGTAGGACAGCTATACAATCAATGTCAGCTTGACCTGTTCTGACAAGTGTAGCAATATCTGGGTCAGCACTTGTTGACATTTGACACAGTACAGTCGGGATTCTAAACTAGTGATTGTTTATCCTGCTGAAATAGAAGAGCAATGTTGAACTTAAAGTACAAATTTCATCGTTGGATCTTCTTATTTGCTCAAAAAAATTGAACAGTGTAACAATTAGAATGCAAATCTATTACTCAATAAAGTGGTAGTCTAATTTGTTAAAACTGAGCATACAGTACAATACATTACAACTGCAACACATTTCAGTATATGATACACACATTGATGATTTATATGTATTTATGTTTATATATTATTTGTTTATATGTGTGATTGTTATGTGTTTGCGGGCCTGGATGGGAGGTGACTAGAACAGGAAATACCAAGTGATATTGGTCTTGTTCTGGCGTTCTATAGGGAGCAATTTCTTAATTGAAACTTGCATGCAACATAGTTTGCAAATATTTGGTTAGTTGTGACGACTGTTTCATATTTGTATTTGTAACATTTTTCTGTTCTTTATTTTTGTTTGTATAATTGTAGGTCTCATCTTTCCTTTCATTTCAGTTCTTTACACCCTTATGTTTATACACTGTGGCGTTATTTGTCTTGTTATCTTATTGCAGTTATCATCACGGTTTCTGTGATCATTTTTTTCATTTCTCCTATTTAATTTAATTTGATCTCTGCAAATGTTTTCAGATTGTCTTTTCTTGTTTGTCCTTTGTAATGTCTTTAGTTGACATATGACATAGGAGGTATAGTTGAATACACTTATATTATAGTACAGATCAGTACTTTATGATTATTATTGTTATAAAACAAAGTGTACAAGACCTGTGTAAGGCTTGTCTCCCAAAGTGATTGGTATAGGAAATATTATTTGCCACAGGTACTCAAGTGATCATTGATTACATTAAGTTATACAAGACCTTTGTAAGGCTTGTCTCCCTTTGTAAGGCTTGTCTCCCAAAGTGATTGGCATAGGAAATATTATTTTCCACAGGTACTCAAGTGATCATTGATTACATTAAGGTATACAAGACCTTTATAAGGCTTGTCTCCTACAGTATTTGAGATATACAGTTATTGTTTTCCACAGGTACTCAAGTTATCATTGGTTATATGATAAACAAAATAACCATACAAGTTTTTCACTAAGACTAAGTCTATGGTATAGACTTGTCTCCCATTAAAGTGAAATAGGGTAATTTATTTACTTTTTCAGGTTTCTGATTTAAGAAGACAAGATGTCTACATTAGATTACTTTATTGCACAAGGAAAATCTCTTGATAAGACTGGGAAAGACTTAGAACAATGGGCTGTTGCTCAATATGACAAAGCATTAGCTGCAGAAGAGAGAAAAGCTGCTGCTGAAGAGAAAAAAGCTGCTGCAGAAGAGAGAAAAACTCTGGCTGAAGAGAAAAGATTAGAAAGAGAAGCTGCTGCTGAAGAGAGAAAAGCTCTGGCTGAAGAAAAAAGATTAGAAAAAGAAGCTGATACTGCTGCTGAACTAAAGAAATTGCAGATGCAAGTGGAGGAAAGGAGATTTGATGCAGAACAGAAAAAATTAGAAGTTGCAGCTGAACAGAAAAAATTAGAAGCTGCTTCTGCAGCTGAACAGAAAAAATTAGAAGCTGCTGCTGCAGCTGAACAGAAAAAATTAGAAGTTGCAGCTGAACAGAAAAAATTAGAAGTTGCAGCTGAACAGAAAACATTAGAAGCTGCTGCTGCAGCTGAACAGAAAAGATTAGATAGAGAAGCTGAAGAGAGAAAAGCAATAAGAGAACATGAGTTTGAATTAGAGAAATTAAGATTGACTAGTATGAGTAATATTAATCAGGCATCTGGTGGTAATGGTAAACCTTTTAATTATAAGGTCAAGGTGCCAGCGTTCAACTCTGCCAGTGATGATATAACATTCTGGCTTGATAGATTTGAACGTGCTTGTCGAGCTCATAATGTTGACAAATCACAGTATGTGCATCAGTTGTCTGAAAATTTAAAAGGGGAGTCTCTGACTAAGTTATCTTTGGTTGAACAGGCCGACAAGGATAATTATGATGCTATTAGGGCAGCTTTGATAAAGAGATATCAGCTGTCAGAAGAAGGTTATCGTCTTTTGTTTAAAACAATGAGACCTGAGGTAGGTTTAGAATTCTCAGATTTCATTTCAAAAGCACGACTTACACTCTCACGATGGATTGAATTATCCAAAATAGAGAAAACATTTGATGGTCTTACGGATTTATTGCTAAGAGACAAGGTCATGTCTTCGGTAAATAAACCATTCCTAGAGTTCTTACATGAGCGTAAACCTAGTACATCAAAGCAAATGGAAGAATATTGTGACCAGTATGCCACGGCACACCCTGACATGATTCTTAGTAACTCTAACATCAAAGAGAGTATGCCAGTTGCTTCGGCAACAGAATATAATCAGAATTACTCACACAAATTCCAAGGAGCTAAAAATAAATTTGATAAAAAGGTTAATTGGAATAAATATCAAAACCAAGATAACCACTCAAATCAGGGTTCTTCTTCGAAGAACTGGAATCGGGCTGATAGTCCTCGACACGCGAGGGGTACCCATAATTTTAGACATTCTCGAAAGGGGAGTAGCTATAGGAACTACCCAAGTGCTTCATGGAGAGAAAAGAACCAATATTACAGGGATACTCAGTATAATGAGCGTGATGATTATGATCATGAATATTATGATTCAAACCCAAATAGGGGTTATAAAAGGGGAAATAATAATTATAGAGACAATTATAACCGAGGTAGATCACAACACAAAAGACATGGTAAATCTTATTACCAGGCTAACTCTGCACAACAGGAGTTCCACGACACCGGTAATCAGAATAATGATAAAAAAGACTCCAATAGTGTAGCAAATTCCGCTTTCGATTTTGCTAGAGCATCTGAGTGTTCGCAATGCAAAACATTATTCGATCCAACCACAGTTTCTACTTTAAGCTGCGGTCACCCGCTTCCCGCTCTCCCTGCGTCAATCGCACATAATGGAAGGGGTGCTCTTGTTTTCAATAGAGGCTTAATAGATGGTACTCCAGTATCAATTCTTTTCGATTCGGGGTGCACTACCATCGGAGTGAGGCAATCACTCGTAAATCCTTCTCGAGCTACAGGCGATGTAGTCAAATGTGTAACATTTGGTGGCACATTGGAGAAGTACTCCACTGCCATTATCAATATTGCTACGCCTTTCTTTACAGGAGAGGTGCAAGCATGTCTCTTGCCGAATCCGATCGCTGATCTTATCATCGGTCGCATTCACGGAGTGAAAGAATGCACTCCACAGCAAATTTCTAATTGGGAAAATGTTAATATGCAATCTGCCAATGCAGTAATCACTAGGGCTCAAGCTCTTAATATGCCACAATCTTCACATTCTGAAGATAATGATGCGCAGATCCAAGATGATCCCTTGGAGATTTCCCATGATTCCTTTATAAAACAGCAGGAAGATGATCCTACTCTAAAGAAATTCTTTACTCTGGCAACAAAAGGTGATCCGAATAAGGATACAAATCGTAAATCTTGGGTTACGATGAAGAATGGCGTACTTGTACGTATGGTACAAGACTCCGCTAAGTCCATTCATTCTCAAATCCTAGTGCCTAAAAATATGAGAGTTAAAATCTTACAGCACGCTCATGATTCGCAGTGTGCTGGACATATGGGTTTTTTCCCGTACTAAAGCTAGAGTTCTTGAATCTTTCTTTTGGCCTGCTGTGAATAAGGACATACGAATCTATTGTCGATCTTGTAAAGTATGTCAAGAGATTAAATCCAGAGGTCCACGTCATGATGCACCTATTCAGGCTGCAGACATTCCCATTCGACCATTTCAAAAAATGGCGATAGACATCATTGGTCCATTTAAGATAAAGTCTGCTAGAGGACACCAATTTATTTTGACGTGTGTTGATATGTGCACACGTTGGCCGGAGGCTGTTCCTCTAAAGAGCATAACTACTGCTGATGTCGCAGATGCTCTTTGGTTAATATTTTCTCGTCTGGGGTTTCCAGCAGAAATATTATCCGACCATGGTACCCAACTCATATCGGATACCATGTCTCAAGTAATGTCGACTCTTAAGATAGAGAGATCGCTGAGTAGTATTTATCATCCTATGTCCAATGGGATGGTGGAACGTCTGAATAGAACTCTGAAAAACCTACTAGGTAAGATAACAGAAGATCATCCTCAGGATTGGGATAGGGTTTTACCCGCGGCTCTCTTTGCATATAGAGAGGTCGCCAACGAACATACAGGATTTTCTCCCTTTGAACTTGTCTTTGGCGCGAAACCGCGAGGTCCTATGTCCTTACTTCATGATCTTATAACTGCTGATAATATTGTCGATGACACAAAATCCTCTTATGAATATGTCATCGCACTTAGACACAAGATTATTGAAGCATGCAAATTGGCAACTGCTTCTTCTGAATTTGCGAAACAGAAGGCAAGGGAATTTGCCAATAAAAAGAGATGCTTGCGACAACTTTGTCCAGGTGACAAAGCATTTGTCTTGCTACCTTGTAGGGAAAATAGACTTCTTATTTCTTGGAAAGGTCCGTACGATATAATATCAAAAGTTTCCGATGTTGACTATATCGTCGATATTGACGGGAAGCGTAAAACCTTCCACATCAACATGCTCACGGAATTCCATGAACGTCCGGATTATTTACAACCTGTTTTCCAGGCAACGGACGATTTTCCAGTCCAACATGGACAGTACTCATCTCTGTCAGTAATACAGGATGAGGAAACGAGTTTCTCGGATGTAAATCTACCTTTTCCAATGATTCCTCTTCACTCTAATGAATCATGGAAAGATGTTGCAATTTCTCCCGAATTATCTCCAGGAGAGCAGAAACAAGTTTCTACTATGTTAGAACAATTTCAGGATGTCCTTACTGACATTCCTGGTCAAACTGATGTCATTCAACATGACATTATTCTTACTGACCATAGTCCTATAAGAGTCAGACCGTATCCTATCCCGATACATTTTCAAGCACAGGTAGAGAAAGAGTTGGATGAGATGATAGAGTTAAAAATTATTGAACCATCCACATCAGCATATTCTTCGCCGATGGTTATTGTACGAAAAAAAGACAATAACATACGTCTTTGCGTGGATTATCGCAAATTGAACCAAGTGACGAAATTTGATGCTGAACCTATGCCTTTACTAGAAGAGCTACTTACGAGACTATCGAATTCTCATTTCTTTACTAAACTCGATTTGTCTAAGGGATATTGGCAAGTTCCATTATCCGAACACGCCAAACCGTTTACTGCTTTTTCGACGCCTAGGGGTCTATTCCAATGGAATTTCATGCCTTTCGGTCTTATGAATGCCCCTGCAACATTCGTACGCATGATGCGTCGAATCCTATCTCATCGCTCAGATGTCATTGCGTATCTTGATGACATCTGCCTTTTCAGTGATACTTGGAACGATCACTATAATGGGATAAATGAACTATTGTCTATCTTACGCGAGCATAACCTGACAGCGAAACCATCGAAAGCATGTATTGGTTTTAGCGAAATATCTTTCTTAGGACACCGTGTTGGTCATGGGTTCCTAAAAACAGAAGACCATAATACAAGTAAGATACTTAACATTTCTATTCCTAAGACTAAAAAGCAAGTGCGAAGTCTCTTAGGTCTAATACAATTTTATGGACGATTCATTCCGAATCTGTCCTCCATTATGTCACCTCTTTCTTCCTTGCTAAAGAAAGGGTCTCCTAATGTAGTCCATTGGACTCAAGAATGTCAATCCTCTTTGGATAAGGTTAAAACTATGTTTTCTACTTTACCTATCCTAGTATTGCCTTCTAAGGATAAGACATTTATTCTTCGTAGTGACGCTTCATCCACCGAGATTGGAGCAGCACTAATGCAAGAGTACTCTGGAACTCTGCATCCTGTGATGTATATTTCTCGTAAATTAAATGCCGCAGAGAAGAATTACTCGGTCCTAGACCGTGAATTATTGGCTATGGTTTGGTCAATCCTTAAACTGCAAAGATTTCTTCTTGGCGCGCATTTCATCGTGGAAACTGACCAGAAAGCTCTTACGGCTATTCAGAGTAAAAATCTAAAGAGCGCGAGATCAACGCGTTACGCAATTGCTCTGCAGCCATTTCATTTTTCGGTGCGAGCTATCCGTGGGTCAGAAAATGTGATGGCAGATATTTTGTCTAGATGCCCACATGATTCATAACTGTTAAATTATATACCTAACTTTGATACAGTTGTTCCTATGTTGAAATGTGTACACATATGTAATATCATATATTGATTGTAACACTACTTAGCGGTTCATTGATATTTATTTACCGCTGATCTTTCAATGTTTTTTTCGTCTTTGATGATCATGATGTTAAGATATCTTAGATGAAATTTATGTATAAACTAAAGTACAAATTGTGTCATTGCTAATATGGTAGTATGCGTTGGTGACACCTCTCTGGAAATATTTATACTTAGAGAAGTATTTTCTCTAAGGTCAGAAAACTTATGCTTATCATCTGCGCATTGTTATTGGTGCGTTGTGAGCCTATTGTATGTTGCTCCTAGATGTATTTCAAAAAAAAATGTATCATTTTTTTTTCCCGAGGGGTGTGGTAATCTGTTGCGTGCATATTTTGACGCACATATTACAAAAAATCGATATGGCTATTTAATATGGAAAAGATATAGACATTCATTCATTTGTGTATGAAAATGCTGTCTATGGTAAAGCGAGATAACTCATGATTGATTTACACTTTTGATCATAGGAGTAATCGTTCTTGATATTGATTCGGCGCATGGATATGACACCCATGTCCGTACTTATTTGTTAGGGCCAGAAAATATATTAATTTGCTTATTATGTTTATGGCCTGAATTCATATGTATTACATATTATTAGTACAAGTAGAATCAGTCCCATATTGTATATTTTTGATGGGTAGGCAGGACTATATTCTGTTATGCCGCTCTAGCGGAAGTATGAGTTGTCTTGACAAGTCGTGATGAGTTCCGAGGTACTGTTTACAATGGCGGTTACGCATTTTTCCAGGGCTGGTACATTCTTCAATAAAAATGATTTATGAAGTGTTTTCTTCTGTAGGAGATTGTGTCTCTACTAGAGCTTGTGTTAGAGACTCTCCTAATGTACGGTACTATGTATGATTCGGACTCCAGGTAATTCCAGACCCTATTTTTGATGATCTCATGTCGGTTAGACCTAGCTGGAATTTTGTGCTTCACAACGCTAGGGTCACGTTTGTATCGACGAAGATGACGGGCTTCCATATAGCAGTTATGTCTACGTGAAGTAACTGGATTACTGTAGACCTGTTTGGAGGATCTTTAAGAAATTATTCTTATATATTTCAAATTAACTTTGGCTTAGATATACCCTCCTGTGAGTGAGCGACAACTCAGGAAGGCGGCCATGTTACATTCCTGTCATCGTATTTTTGAATCACTGTCCAAAGAACGGGGCATGTATCTTACTATTCGGACAGTGGCAAGGAGATCTCAATTTTGATAGAAACCCCTTCCATGGTTTCATATATGATATAAACTATGAACATAAAGCAACTTTAGTTACTTACCGATCCGCCTTCACTGACGCGCTTAGTCAGATAGGGGATGCGGCCATTATGTATCATGACATTGGAAGCTATTGATGTACTACCCATTATTTATGAACGTGTCATGACTTGTGATCTGCTATGTATGCCTACAAATTGATGTGTCAACCTGTACCCATGATTTACTCGTTATGTCCCAGTGTGTGCGTCTAAATAAACTGTGTAAACAAAGATTCCAGCAGTCTGCATTGGTGCCTTGTAGACACAAGTGTATGAGTGATTAGATTGGTCAGAATACGAACAGTACACCATTCGCGTTAATCACACTCTACACTTCTACTCCATATCTATACCATCCTGCGTCGGTTGAATTGACCAAGTTTAGAGCCTGCTTCCCCTGGAGCCTTAGAGGGAAACTACTGTTTACAGCTGCCTTTGCCTTCCCTAACTCAGGTCTAGGGCGAGTTACCCATTTACAGCTGGGTAGACTGGAGCATGCCTGATCTCAACAACTCTGTACACTACAATGGACATATACAGTAGTGACACCACAAACAACATGTTACAGTGATTGATAGTGGAGCTTTACAGAAGATTATATACAGCACTTTACAGAGCACTTTACATACTGTTTCTAGAATTTTTCCTAGATGTGATGTTAACGATATTGGCCTGTATGAGCTGACATCATGTGTTTCTTTATCTGGCTTTAGTATGGGGATGACTACTGCTGTCTTCCTTGAACATGGTATTTTTCCCGTGTGCCAGATTTTGTTGTAGAGGGACGCAATCACCCTTAGAGTTGTATTTGGTACCTTTTTGAGGATTTCATAGCTCACAATGTCTTGACCAGAGGTGGTATTGGTTTTTCCTGCTAATGCACTTTCTATTTCATCTACTGTAATATCAGCATTTAAATAATCAGCGTCCTGTGTGCTGTCTGTATTTTCTTCTTTTATTTTTTTTTAACAGTGTTTTTCGCCTATTTATTTATGCCTTTAGATAAGATTGTCTGTTGAACTAACCTGATAAAAGTATTTAGCTAGTATGTTGGCTTTTTCTCTATCTGTTTCAGCTCTCTCTGGGATTTTAATTGTTGGGATTTAAAATTTCTTGTAGTTTCCTCCCTTAATTGCTTTTAATTTTCTCCAAACTGTACTTACTTGTGACCTATGGTTTAATGTTTGACAAAATGTTCTCCAACTCTTTTCTTTAGCTCTGAATATTATTTTATTTGTTTAATTTCTAATTTTTTTGTAGTTTCTGTAATTCTCTTCAGTTTTTGTTTTTCTATAATCTATCAGGGCCCTTTCCCTCAATTTCAGTTGTTCTGAGCATCTATCTGTCCACCATGGTACTGGATTTTTATCTTTGTTTCTTTCCCTATCTTTACCTTTTTGTGTTGGTTTTAAGTAATCAGGCATATTCCTGTTTGGTATATATTTTATTGCTATTTTAAAAATCTAATTTGTTAGTTTTTCTGCAAATATATCTATACTGTTAGATTCAATTTGTTCTATGCTTAGTTTATTTAGTTCCACTTGGAATGACTCCCAGTTTGCTTTTTTGAAGTTGAATGTAGGTTTGGAGCTTCTTGGACTAGTTCTGTATTTGTCATTTAGATTTATTTCTATGGGTAAGTGGTCTGAGATTGAGTCATTCAGTACTTCCTATTTAGCAGAGGCTAGGTGTGATGGAGTTACTGTGATTTAGTCTTCAATAGGCCCCATTTCGTTTTCTCTTCGTAACTATTGAGTTTGCCATTTTTGTCTTTCCTCTTAAAGATTGGGAAGTATTCCTTTTCTCTCTGAATAATAGGGGTGTTTAGATTTGTTCTGTAGGTAAAGTAATTGCGGGTTTTTTTCTTTAGGGTTTAATGTAAGTTAGTAATGAATGGCACCAGTCTTCCCGTTTCTAAATATCGCGATCTTGAAATTCCATTTTTTGCGTTGTTAAATTTATCGCGGTCATTTTATCGTGGGTAAGGGGAGATGACCCCTACCCAGGTAACGTCCAACGTAAGTTGGAGCGAATCACATTCGGTTCTGCTCACGCTAGCGGACGACGTTAGGTAACGTTACGTAGCCGGAAATACGCGCGCATTTAAAGGAAGCAAGAATACACTGGTTCTAAATTTAGAGATGAGCGCATGGAAAATTTCAGATTATCTTTAATTCTATTGGTTGTAGTGAGACGCCTAGCTTCAAGTAGGTCGGGGGTCAGCGTGGTTAAATCTAAATTAAAGTACGCGGTTTTCAGTTTAGGGCCTCTTAGTCTGCAGAAAGTCCGGGCCGTGTATCCAAGCATATTGTCGGCTTCTAACGCTGAAGGAACACAATATTTGGTAGGTCAGTAATTTAAAGTAGTGTGGTAATTAAATCTAGTTTCTCTAATAGAGCCTTAGTCCGTTCTAATTTAATTTATTTTTGAACTTTATAACTTGTAACGCCATCATTTATTTCTACAGTGATAGCAGTGTCTATGAGTGATAAAGAGATATTACGTAGGTGTGCTCCGTAGATTTAATAGAAAGTCTGTAGACATACACGCATCCTAGATTTATATTAATTTACAGAATATTCTGAAGCGCGTGTATTTTATTTCAGTGAGAGATTAATTCTGATAAGTCTCCTAATAAAATACGGGAACGGATTTTCGGGAAAATTTAATCACGTGGTTTACCGGGATTTATTTGAGTAGGAATTCTGGATGGATAGAGTAGATAATTAAGTATTTTTCTATCGGTGGAGTTAAAATATAATTGCAGGGAAACCACGTGGGGTAGAGGTGAAAAGAAATTTATGGTGCCTTAAGTGGCTGTGGAATTAAATATTATGCAGAGTAGTATTTGAGTTTTGTGTTATGGGATTTAATGAGTTCTAGGAAATATAGTCTATCGAGATATATATTTTTCTGTGCATAGAGATGTAAGATATATAAATGTACTGGTGAATTTTAAACACGGGTGTGCATTAAATGTTGTGTATTCTATTGTGTTTGGGAGAACGATGATAAGGTCATGAGACCGCTTGCAGAGTTAAAGTAGGTCTAAGTACGGGAGGTTTCCCTACCTGTTTTTAATGTTTTAAGGCCTGAGGCAAGCTGTGTATAATTAGTATTGATCAGTGAGTCTGGGGTTTACTAGACAGGCAGGGGGTTGTTGGGAATAGCTGACCCAGGGTCAGGAAATATTTATGTATCGTCGTGCACAAGATGAAAGGGGGAGAGGGGAAATGGTGGAGCAGTCTGTGTTTCGGGTGTTTACATGTTTGTGCTAAGATATGAGCGTGACTGAAGCAGCAACTGTTTATGTTTCAATAGATAAGTTATTTTATGAGAGTGTTTTAGTATTGTAGTACAGAGTGGCATTTCTTTTGTGTCCACAGCAGTGGTCACGGCCCGAAGAGCGGGGGTTGCCAATAAATCTTGTTCCTGACAGCTGGCAAAGGTAGCCAGTCTTCTCAAGAGAAAAGTCGAGGCAACGCCAGAGGCGTAAGAGCTTGTACCGTGGTGGGGTATCGGCTCTGAGTATTGTGGCCCCAGAGAGGGAGCGAGGAAGAGCAGGTCGAGACAGCGACAGTCTTCAGTGAAAGGGGTTTCTTAAGACCCGGAGCTCTAAGCTCATACACACCCATCGAACCCAAGCAAGCGGGTTGGTGTGTCTTTTTTTTAGCCTCGGTCACAATAATACCGAAGTGACTAAACCCAAATGAGGGGTAACATAGCAAGGGAAAATCAGCTTTCTTTTTGCCAAATAGAGAAGCCGCTACAGTCTACGGCAAGTGCCTAGTCAATATTTTCAGAAGTCATCAGAAGTACGAGTCAGAACCAGGAAGAGAGGGATATCATTTCCGGGTTGCTGAAATGAAACGAGAGAAGCAAGGCAGGAGAAGTGGAGAGAGAGATGGTGAAAAATAGATCAGGGACCTGCAGAGTCTCATATTATTCTTAGAGGTTAGCCTCTGAGCCGTAGAGTTAGAAAAAGTCTATTAATTAGCAGTGCAGAGTGTGATAAACGAGCGCAAAGGCCTTATTGCTCCATCTTTTCCTACATTCTTCATACTGTATTTTCTCCGACATTTGCTCTCTCATCTCATATTTGCGATCCACATTTGCTATTTCATTGTTATGATTACTCGCGACCGGTATCTAGAGAACCACATTTGTTATTCATCGGGGGAAATAAAGTCCTTTGATTGAGTCCACATGCCTGACATTATCATTTGAAGCCCACATTGTATCGTGATAAATCTGGTAAAAACACATATGGTCATCCTAATCAAACTGTAATTTCTGTGACACCACATTGGACGCCCAGATTGGCCAGGGGAAAACGTGGCCGCGGTTCAGACAAGCGTGGGTTGACCACATTGGACGCCCAGCTTGGGCAGGGTGACTTCCAGAAATATATAATACCGCATAATCTACTAGAGTGAGGCAGTCCAGGTTTTTACCTTGTGAGGAAGAGATCAAACCCAAAAACGCATAGCCTAATACACGTGTTTATTCAGAGTGGATGATAATTCAGTTCCGTGATTAATTGTGTTCTTAAAAGATTTTGCGAAGGGAAAAGAAGGTTAGTAGATCTTATACTTATTAATACATTTTCTTAATTTTGTTTATTTTAACCTCACAGCTAAAATGTGCGGAAGATAAAGTTTCAAATAATTCTTGGCATAACTGATTAATAAAATCAGAAGATTTTCATAGAAGATGATAGGATGATAGAAGGTAATTAATAGTTCATATTTCACCTTTATCATCATCACAGTCTCCCATATGCACACACTCTCATGCACAAGATATTTAACATCATTAGAATTGAACTCAGAGAGAGGGAGATGAATAATGAGCAGTAGTTTAAATGAAAGTCAACCAGTGATGTTAAATGTGAAAAACTTACGAAGACTTTTGTGTGTCTTCAGTTCATCAGAAGTCTGAGTCTACACGCAACGTGTCTGACGTCTAACCAGAAATAAGTTATCAAAAACGGACATTTGGCTAGCAGAATTCGCCATAGGACATCTTTCATTCCTCAATTTAAAAGGAATATTGTCTCACCCACAAGTCATAAGGTGGACGCAGCATTTTTTCGTCACCATATACTGCTTGCTCACAAGTTCAATACAGAGTTATCACAAGTTCAATACATCGTTATCACAAGTTCAATACAGAGTCATCATAAACTCTAATCACTCGAAAGATCATTATTATCTGAAGTCAAGCAAAAGAGCTCAAAAGAGGAATCGCATATTTATACCACGTGCAACACACTCTTAAGCGCATTTTATGAAGCAGACTCGAAAGTATATGAATCACGACTACATACGCAAGATTATGAGTCTACATATCACTAACATTTCGTGAAGATATCCAGTCTGACCAGTACCGTCGGGAGATTAGACCACAGACCTTTTGTTCATATGACAACTATTAACTGTTGATCCACACTACAGAGATATACTCAAACAGTGAAGGAATATACATAAATATCTCGTCAGCGTTCTCCGTACGACAACAGTATTCATCAGAACGTCCTCGACTTAGAGATACCCCATTCGACATAACGTATAACAACTTGGGACATTTTATGCATACATGTGAATCCTCATATCTAGGAGAAGCATTTAGAGACACATGGACTGTGTAGAGTACTCACCATTTTGGTAACACGTATCATATCACATCATCATTTCACTCTACACCAGTTCATCCTTAATTAACTATTACTTAATTAACTGTAATTTTATTATCTCATCTGTGTGTTTTGTGTGAATCGTCTTTCACCATCATCACGTTCTAACCATTACTAACCCTATATGTATGGATATTTCATTAATAAACCCAACGATCAGTTGATCATTATCAAGAGTTTGTTAATGTATCACTCGTGCTGTCGGTGTTACATATTCACCTATAGGAACCTTTCTCTACTCAGATGAGCTTGGGGGCTTTTTCTTTACGGGATCTAAGGGCAGAAGCTAAGGTCGTGGAGAAACAGAACTCTTTCCATAATTTATTAGAAAACACTGTCTAGTGGAAAGCATTCGCATTCCTGTCTTCTTGTCCCTATCTCGAATAGGTCTTTTTTTCTTTCTTAACGAGCCAATTTCTAGAGACCTTATATCTAATATCTCATAGACTATTCCTGGCAAAAACTACTGTCGTAGTTGCCCCAGTGACTCACCACACGACAATTGTGGGCTCGTCTTGGGATTAGTGAACCCGGACTTAGAAGTGTGATAAATCACATTTTCATCCCTGCTTTACAATTGCGATAATTGCAAAATTTGTTGGCATTTCGAGGGATTATCTCCTAGACTGACACTTACTATAATTTGTCTATTTTATAGGGGGGATACTTTATATCTCTAAAGCACGAGTGATACTTTTTAAATTGAGTATCAAACGGACAGAGTAAACACTTTTTGAGAACAGAGGATACTGTAGGGAACTGAAAATTTTTTTTTTTCAGTAACTGCTGGAGAAACTGTTATCATAAATATTTAGTAAATTTTTCATAGAAACTTCGAGATAATCTGTTAATTAATTTTTCAGAATACGCTGAGTGAGTGATTTTTAAGAACTATTTGAACTTGATTACTAATTTAAAACCTAGCTGGTTTTAAAGAGATAATTACTTGTGCGAGTCTATTAAATTTGTTTGGAGGTCACTGCCAATTTTTCCCTTCGCAAAAAGACTACAAGGCAATAATTAACCACAAATGATCATCAACTGGGCGGAATACAAAAGCACTAAATTGTAACACCCCCCCCAATCCTATACTATCCAACCCCCAACGGACCCTAATCGGAACTAACACCCCACCCCCGTAATTTAAATATCCACTCTCATATGTTAAGAACATCCCCCAAATCCCATCCCAACGATATCTAACCACCCCATTCCCACACCCCACACACCCCCTCCTCCACCACAA
>JAMPIV010004720.1:0-55000 GCA_024509875.1 Oreohelix idahoensis
TTTGCGTTATTAAAATAGATATTGAAACAAAAACGAAGTTGCGAGAAATTTAGCACGCAACACTACGCTTCTTATGTTCTTTCTCTAAATCCTGCTTGTTCTTTCCTCAGTTTGTGTCTACTGCCTTTGAAATTCTCTGTATAATTATCCTGCCTAGTATTTTGCTGGGAACTGAGAGAAGAGTGTTCCTCTCCAATTATTGCAGTCTGCAAGATCTCCCTTCTTGGGCAATTTGACAATTATTCCTTTGTTCCACTCTGATGGTGTTGTCCCCGTTTTCCACCACTTGTGCAAATAGTGTTCTAATAGTTCTGCTGCTAGCTCAGGGTCTGTTTAAATTGCTCTGCATTTAAGTTATCATGCCCGGGCTTTACCGTTTCTTTAACCCTTTGATTGATTGTGATGATTTCTTCTTTTCGTGGAAATGTCTGTATTTAAATCTAGATTGTTTCTGCCTCAAGGAACATTCAATCTGTGTCTACTGGTTATTTCACTTTGTATAGAGTGTTTCTTATGATGTGCTCTCGCCCATCATTGGTTTCCTGTCCCTTCTGTGCTGTCTTGATGAGATTTCCTTGCTTATTCTCTTATAATGTAAAATTGTACATTTACACATTCTCTGTTTTCCGTCTGAATGTATTTTAGTTTATTTTGTATACTGTGCCTTTATTGTTCATCTTCTCAGAATGGCTGCTCTCTATCTGCCTAGTTTTGCAGAGATCGTCTTGGGAAATTCCTTTTGTTGGCTCGGGTTTGGCGTTTAACTTCCCTGTCCAGCTGGCTGTACTGTTCGCTATATAGTTGCTTTAACCTGGGGGACTTCGCTTCTGTTTTCTTTCTTTTCATTTCCTTTCTCATCTTTATGGTGTTTAGTGTTTCTGGTGTTATCCAGTCTTGCTTCTTCCTTTCCTGGATCCTAAGCATGATTTGCTACTTTCCTTATATACTGTTGAAATGGTGTTGAAATTCTGGTCTATATCATCAGTCAATGTCTTTTCCTGGCTTTTGGCAAATTGATATCGTTTCTTAATGTCGGCCGCAAAAGCTTTTCTGGTAAGGGGGTCCTTCAATTTGCTGATGTCAAACCTTTTCTGTGTAGTTACAGTTGGTCCAGCCCTTCTTAGTTTCACTTTCAGTTTTGCTACTACTAAATGGTGATCACTTCCCACATCTGCACCTCTTCTTTCCTTCACATCTTGTAATGCATGTCTCCATCTACCGTTAACCATGATGTGGTCTATCTGGTTTCTGTCCCGACCATTTGGTGATTCCCATGTTAACTTGTGAATTTCCTTATGTGGGAAAAGTGTTCCTCCAATGACCAGGTTGTTAATGCTACAGAAACTTATTAGCTTATCCCCATTTTCGTTTGCTGTTCCGCTGCCGCATTTCCCCATTGTTCTTTCAGTATATGTATTGTGTGGACCAACTTTTGCATTGAGGTCACCCATTACTATAACAAGATCATATCTAGGTGTGTCTTCCATTTCTTTCTGCAGTTGTTGATAGAATTCATCCTTGACCTCCTCATCGCTATCATTCGTTGGTGCGTAGCATTGTATTATTGTAGTGTTGGTGAATCCCTCTCAATCTCAATCGTATCAGTCTGTTGTTGATGGGTTTCCATTCCAGTAATGTCCTTTCTATCCCTTTCTGTAGAATAATGGCTACGCCTTCACTGTGCTGTCCATCCTCTCTTCCAGAGTAAAGTACTGTTTCTCCTGTTGCTGTTTTAACTTTTTCTGCCCCTGTCCATCTGCTCTCACTTATCCCCAGGATGTGTAACCTATAGTTTCTCATTTCTGCCGTGACCTGTCTTAGTTTACCTGTCTCGTACATTGTCCTGACATTCCAAAATCCTATTCTTGTATCCTGTTTTGCGGTCAGGACATCCGTTTTCATGTCAGTGGCTTCCTTTCGGCTTTCACCACTGACAGTCATACGAGCCACAGACTCCGAATGTCCATCCCGCAGCAAAGTTTGTTCATTTGATGTTGTTTCCGTAACTTCATTATTTTTTTGCATAGACAGGGGTGTCAGCCCTATGCTAAAACCCCCAACCTGGAGGACCAGGGTACCAGCTTTTGTCTGACCCCTACCCACACAGACCAGTCCAGCTTGGTTGAACCTACCAGGAGTAAAACTCCCACTGGCATAGCTCTGGGGATTGTCAGGGTACGCAAGCTGCCATACCGCTACAAGGTATATGTACGCTTTTGTTTATAAAATGGTTTCATCACATTAATACCTGAAGATATTGGCTTCTCATGTCCAGTTTTACTTGCAGCCAAAGTTGTTTCATATAATCTGGCTATCTGAGATATCGTATCAAGGGGTGGATGTCTTCTGACAATGCAGATCTTCTAATAAATTCATGCAGCATGAAATGAAGAATCATCTCTTAATATTCTTCTCTTTGATCCTTAGCCGCCGACCGTCAAAGCAGTCAGTGGCCATCACGCCTAGTGGCGTCTTGTAGGGCAACAACAAATTGATTCCACTTTGCTCGGTCGGTGGCCATCCTTCGTACAGTGCCCCAACTCTGGTTCATTCCCTGCATCTCAGCCTCCACAGTCCTCCGCCAGGTTGTTTTTGGTCGGCCTCTCTTTCGTTTTCCTTCAGGGGTCCAAAGCATAGCTGTTCTCTTAATATGCTTGTCTACTATTGACTGTCCACAACCATCCTTGGGGTACACAAATCTACAGTCCGTCACTAGACCACAAAGTTCAGAGATCCACCATGCGTTCGACTGATTTGGTTTCTTCCTGGATTGCCAAAATTTATGACAAGCCTCTTATCAGATGTGTTAAGTTTTGGAAGTTTGTTGTCAGCTTGGATGTCAGTTCTGTGTATTTAAATTTGGATAGATCTTCTATTCCACAAATCTTCTACGTTAGCTGATATTAAAGATGAGTCTTTCCAAGAAATGAAATAGTGCCTTTTTATCAGTTCATCTGTTTGTAGATGAGCAACAAAATGATGGTTTACTCACTTAAGATGAATGTCCCATTTATCCTGTTCTAACTTAAATTCAGGGAATGCAGGAATGGTTCTTTGATTGGTGTGGCATATGGTACCAATGCTGCATCTGACCTGCTGCTAGTTTATTGCTTCTGCAACAGCAGATTCAATATTTTTCTGTGGTCTTCCCTTTGCTATTTCATTTGGCCCATCAGCTTTTTAAGCAATATGGTTATTTCTGATGTTTGTTCTGCCATACTGTGAAATTGTTTAGTATGGAAAATCATCTCAATAGGTATATCCACACCATGCTTTGCCCAACACAGCCGTTTCTTACTAACATGACCTCTTGTTAAATGCCTTGGTAGTAAGGGATTTCAAGACATACAGCTGAAAGAAGTTGTCTAGCATCTTTGCTAACACACTTTTAAGGTGGATATACTCAAAGAAAAAGATTTGAGAGCAAAAATGAAAACTAACAAAATTGCAGTCAAACTTCCTCAAACCAATGACAACAATGCTTTTATGGTACAAAACAGAAAAGTCAAAGGACTTTTTTGTCCAGGACACATGAACACAGGCAGAATGTTTCATGTACAGCCAGGTCCCCACACAAAATAGAAACTTTTTTTTTTCCCTTGTCCCCTGCTGTTAAACAAGGGATAGAAACGGAGAAAAATAACAGTTTCATTCATAATTTTACCCTTTCACTCAATTTTTTTCTTACACAGTCTTAAGTCTGACAAAACATTAATTCTGAATAGGATGACTATGAAAACTTTTAAACTAGTGGTTAAATAAAGCTTTATAACCTTACTGTGCTGAAGTTAAATGAGTTAGCTGTGAGACCTATAAGGCATTATCATTTGTTTTTCCTTTGCCACTCTGTTTCTTATTCTACACTGAGAATAATTCAGAGCATATGACTTACCCAGTTTTACAATCCTTGGACAGACGGCTGCAACTTCCTTCACTACTTCCTGCAACTAGAAAAGAAGAAAGATCACACAATTAGACAACACAGATTTAATATTCTTGCTCAATGTTTGCTATTTTATAACTTTAGTCCCTCATAATCATCCCCAGAAATATGCATAATTATGGGCATACTTTGAGAAGCCTGGGGCACGTTGAAGGGACGCAGACTAATAGAGAAACAAGAAAGGTGATACCAGATAAAGTGATGGCACAACACCATTAAGGTGGATGAATAGCATTTTAAAAAACCACAATAAAATACTCAGACTATTAAAGTGGGGAAACACTACCAAAAATACAGCAAATTTTCAATGGATCATGACTGAGGCTAAATGCATGCAAAGGCCCAGAATAAATTAAGGGCTCAAAACACAGAAGTTTAATTCTTGATTGCAAGATATTGCTTCAAAAACCAGAAAATAGAGATCAAAAATACAGAAGAATAAAGAAAAATTAGCTTGCCTGAAATGCTGACAAACTGCCATATGATAAAGGCTAGCATGTGCATCCTGGAATTATAAGAGTATATGAGGAGTATTGCCATAAGACGGTGGTAAAACTGTAGAATGAAATAAACAAAAACACAAATAGTGATACGTCTTACTGGGAGAAAGGACAAGAAAAAACTGACGTTGCGGCTGTGGCCATGCGCGCTAGTCATAATGAGGGTATAGTGGTTTGTATCACTGCCCTAACAGTAGGCAGTTTGGATGATGATGTTAAGTTACTCCTGATCAAACTGACCATTACAACAGCATATGTGTTACGCACAGATCATTTTTTCTAAAGACATTGTATGATCATTTTTTCTAAAGACATTGTATGATCATTTTTTCTAAAGACATTGTATAATCATTGTGTCTGAAATGTACACTTTAATTTTTTTCGGTCAAAGCTACATAACTCTAGATAACTGAGATTATCATTTAATATGATGTTACCTCCTCTTGTGACGAGACACGTTCGGTCCATATTTTTTGAACGATGTGTGATCATTCTCCTTATATGGTAGTATCGGTCAACTGTTCTTGGAATGTCTGAAACCAGTGTTGAGGTCTCTGTTCATGTCCATATAAGGCTCGATCTAGTATAAATCTTTATCTGGAAGGTTCCTAGATCGTCTCGTTTGATTGCTACTCAAGTGTATGCGTTTCTGCGCATGTCCGGACGCAGGGCGTCTGGGAAGTTTGTCTGTGGAGTCGATGGAAAGTTGTGAAGCAGAGAAGACGCGATTTTGGCGTCTCTGTGATTCTTGTTAGGGAATTAGGAGCCTTATTGTGAGTTAGTTAGCTTACAAGGTCCTTCCCTTGAGTATTCAAAACGCCTGGAGGCGTATGTTTTCTGTGGTGTGAATTTTCGAACGAAGGTAATGCCTCATTTACATCTAATCTGTAACCTAACTTTATGTTTGACAATGGTCGATCTCTGCTCACGTATGCATTACAGAAATGGAGGTTCTTCTACTAGAAGTCACGCCCCAGGTATCTTCATACCTGAGATCTATATGTACACGGGTCATACTCAGCCCGAAGGACAGTTCTATGCTCTATGAACGTCGCTGTGTGTCAGCGATTACACCTACGTCAAGGTTAGACTTAGGAATGCCTGTAAAGGTCGGTTTGACCTGCACTCCTGGAATACCATCCTCGTGCGACTTATGATTTGACTCATTTAGCACCAACTGAGACCACTGAACAATGCAATCCCTCATCACTTTGGCCCTATGCCCTCATTTTATAAGACATTATGCAAGCCATCCAAGGACATGGAAAATTAATTCACCAGAAAACAGATGCAATATATAAACATTTAGTTAAACTCCAAGCACCACCATTACACCTAAGAATTAAAAGAGGACAGAAATATGCTATTAAAAAATTACACCGAAACCTTCACTAACTTGCACAACATAAAAATCACTGCTGAAGCAAAAGAGGTCACTTTTAGACTAATATACAACATGACACCCACAACAAAACGAGAAGCACACAGATCCAACCAAATAACAAAATGTCCAGTCCCTCTATCCTCTCAAGTACTTCAGCTCGACCTTTTAAACTACTCATATATTCATGGAAGGTCAGTTTGACCACAGTTATAGATGCTGTTAAAGTGTCAAGGTCTGACCTTGCCAACTGATCTCTAAGTGTGTTCACGGGAAGTCTTTGACGCTGGTATTGTTCTGCTAATACCTTAAAATTCAGGGGGAAATAATTGACAGCGCAGGGGAAAAAAAGCCACTGGTGATGGTGAACGTGGCTTTAGGAAATGACACTGTACGTGTTTGGGTTACATACTGACTTGTCTTGCATGGCTACATGGCTGGGTACCAAAATGGCCACCATCGACAGTTTTCACACGGCTGTGGACTAAGAGGTCCCTCAAATTTTCATCTCGTCTATGCCAACAAGGGTGGCTCACTGAACACTTCCCGCACCACTGGGTCTGCTTGGAGAAGAGATAGGTGGTGATAAAGGATCCTTTTAACAGCAGCGCTGTGGGGGTGACCCACTTCAATGGCCCTGGCCACCATGGTGTCACTGACATCCAGGTGACAGTTATCAGATCCTGTTGCTCGGACACCAACAGCCGTTTTCCCCTTCGATGTTGAGGGGTGCCTTAAACCTCATGGTTTGAACACCCAGCATTATTTTACCTGAGGCGTCCTTTTCCGGTCCTATTTGCATCATGACTGCGATCACCCAAACAAATTTTTTTGGTCTCTCTGTCTTTCTTTATTTTCTGCTAAGTAGCAGATATCTGATTTTATCAAATCACCCTGTAGGTGATAAATATCACATTTGCAAGGAGCGGCTGATATGATACATCACATTTGCTTGGCGCTACCCAGATTTGTTGGTTATAGGCGCGGCAGATTAAAACGTACATCGGCCAGCGCTTCGGCTGAATCACCGATAAGACACAGAGTTTGCGTACTCATACGACAGATAACGAGATTATTGTCTGTGTGACACATGGGGGCAGACAAGTGTGATATAATTGTTTCCGGTCACTTGGTTAAAAGTAATCATGGATTTATTACATTTTAGACAATATGAGTCTACAAATGTGTTTGTGAGAGTGTATGCAAGACATCAAATGTCCATATATGTTAATACGTGACCTTTGTAGACATGCACCATATTTCACGTGGGACTGTTTTGAAATATAACACCCTATCTGCATGATTTGAAATGATTGGATCTTTCTGATTAGATTCATAACAACAGTGAGGGGTTATATAGCCTGACCATTTCGCAGTTTTATCTCACTGTGAATTTCCTGCTCGCCAAGACAACATCAGACCTCGCCAGAGTGAAGACTAGCTTCATAATTCCTTTTTGTTAACCGGACCTTTTATTGGAGAACCAGATAAGTCTTAAAAAAGCACAGGAAATCTCTACATTTTAATAAGGAACCCTGGGACTAGGAAACGGAAGAAACACAGAGTTAGAGGGGAATCAATTGTAAAAATTAAATATATAATAATAGCCCCTTCAGTCATAACTGACTATGGGAATGCGCCCCTGAGGTGGCAGCCCTCAGCTGCTTATTTTCCTGGTGCTCCTTTCGTCGTTTTCTCCTCACCTCTGCTTCTTGTGTGAGCCTCTCTTCGCCCAATCTGAGGTGGTGCCGTAAATAGCATCGCCACTTAGTGCGATCGGCAGCTTCATCCTCCCATTTTGCTGGATCCATGTCCAGTGCCCTCATATCTCTCTTGCACACATCTTTGAACCTCAGCTGTGGTCGCCCAACTGTTCTCTTGCCATCTGCTAATTGTCCGTAGAAGATATCTTTTGGGATGCGACCATCTTCCATGCGGCAAACATGGCCAAGCCAGCGAAGTCTACGCTGTCTAAGCGGCGTATACATACTTTGAAGGCCAGCACGTGACAACACCTCGACATTTGTCACTTTATCTTTCCACGAGATGCCGAGGATGCGGCGTAGACACCGCAAATGGAAGGTATTGAGCCTTCTTTCTTGCTTAGCATAGGTCGTCCAGGTCTCGCTGCCATATAGGAGTGTGCTGGTGACGCAGGCATTATATACCGCAGCTTTGGTCTTCATTGTGAGTTTAGAGTTTCCCCAAACACGCGATGTGAGGCGGGCAAAGGTAGCTGCAGCTTTGCCAATGCGGCTGTCGATTTCTGTATCCAGTGAGAGTTTGTCATTGATGGTAGACCCTAGGTATGTGAAGTGGTGCACCACTGCCAATTCATAGTTATCGATAGTGATAACTGGTGCAGCACCCACATCCTGACTTTCGTTTTCTTTAGACTTATTGTGAGGCCAAAGTCCTTGCATGCTTTAGTGAAGCGATTCATCAAGCTCTGAAGCTCCTGTTGGCTTTGAGTGACGACTGCAGCATCATCAGCGAACAACAAGTCTCTTATAGTGACCCTTCTTATTTTTGTTTTTGCCTTCAGCCTTGAAAGATTAAACAGACATCCATCTGACCTAGTGTGAAGGCATATTCCTTCAGTTGCATCTCTGAATGCATGTTTCAAGAGTAAGGCAAAGAAGATTCCGAAGAGGGTCGGAGCCAGAACACAGACTTGTTTAACGCCACTTCGTATATCAAAGGGCTGTGACGTGCTTCCAGCATATTGGACTGTTCCCTTCATGTCGTCATGGAATGACTTTATCATTTCCAGCATTTTAGAAGGGCAGCCTATTTTCAGGAGGATTTTAAAGAGTCTATCCCTACTAACCAGGTCGAATGCTTTTGTGAGGTCTATAAAGGCGATATATAATGGTCTTTTCTGCTCTCTTGATTTTTCCTGAAGCTGGCGGAGAGAGAAGATCATGTCTGTTGTTGATCTGCCAGCTCGGAATCCACACTGTGCCTTTGGATATATGCGCTCAGCTAACTTGTGTAGTCGCATTAAGATGACTTTGGCAAAAACCTTACCAACAATACTAAGAAGAGAGATGCCTCTGTAGTTATTGCAATCACTTCTGTCTCCTTTATTTTTATACAGTGTTACAATCTTGGCATCTCGCATGTCTTGAGGAATAGTTGTCTCTTCCCAGCACTGGCACAGCATCCTATGCAGGGGATGTAATAGCGTGCTCTTACAGCATTTGATTAAATCAGGAGGAATCCCATCACTGCCTGGTGCTTTGCCAGAGGCCAAGCTATCAATGGCCTTACTGAGTTCCTCTAATGTTGGTTCGGCATCCAGCTCCTCCATAGTTGGCAGACTATTGACAGCATCAAGGGCTGCAGGCGTAACGGTATTGTCTCTAGCGTAAAGCTCAGAGTAGTGCTCGACCCACCTCTCCATCTGCTTACCCTTATCGGTTAGCTTCTCTCCGCTGATGGTTTTTAGCGGTGCCGTCTTACTTTTATGGGGGCCAAGTGCTTTCTTTATACCGTCATACATTTGTCTAATGTTGCCTGTTTGCGCTGCGATCTGGATGCTCTCACTGAGCTGGACCAATAGTCATTTGCACAGCGTCGAGCAGTTTGTTGAACTTTGCTTCTCGTAGCCCTCAGGATCTGTAGGGTTCTGGCACTCGGTGAACGTTTGTATTCATTCATAGCACTGCGCTTAGCTTCAATAACAGGTGCCATCACATCTGATGAAGCGTCAAACCAGTCATTTGACTTTGCTGTTTTCTTACCAAAGGTGGCAAGTGCAGTACTTTGAATGGTGTTCCGTAGATGCTCCCAGTTCTCTGTAATAGTATCACCATGCTGAGGGCTACTGAGCACTTTCTTGAAGGTCGCAGTGAATTGAGCGATCATGAAAGGGTCTGACATCTTGCTGGTATCAATGCGTGGTTTCCCTTCATGTCTGACACGATAGAGTTTTCTTGGTTGTGCTCTGATTTTGCAGCAAACCAAGGAGTGATCTGTGTCACAGTCTGCACTATGGTACGAGCGCGTGGAGAGCACAGACCTGAGGAGTGGCCTTCTGACGAGAATCAGGTCAAGTTGGTGCCAGTGCTTGGATCGTGGGTGTCTCCATGACACCTTATGCTGGGGTTTTGTCTGAAAGTAGGTGTTGGTCATGCAGAGGTCATGGTGGACGCACAACTCTAAGAGCCGTTGTCCATTTTCATTCATCTTGCCAATACCAAACCTACCCAGACATGAAGGCCATGAAACATTATCGGCACCCACTCTAGCGTTAAAGTCACCAAGGAGAACAAGCTGTTCTTGCCTAGGTATGATTTTGATTACTGCTGCTAGATTCTCGTAGAACTCATCTTTAGCTTCTGAGGCAGAGTACAGAGTAGGAGCATACACACTGACAAGGGTGATGGGACCTGTGCTAGTTTGTAGGCGGAGCGTTAACAGGCGTTCTGATCCATTCTCGCCTGGTTCAACCATGTTAGTTAGCGATTTTTTGACTGCAAAACCTACTCCGTGTTCTCTAGCTTTATTAAGATCTTTCCCTTGCCAATAAAATGTGTAGTCCTTCTCGCTCACCGTTCCAGAGCCCGCCAGGCGCGTTTCCTGAAGTGCAGCTATATCCACCTGAAGTCGTTTAAGCTCATCATTAATTATGGCTGTCTTCCTTACATCGTTTACATCCTGTAGGTTTTCGGATAGTCCAGTCAACATAGTCCGGACGTTCCAGCATCCCAATCTGAGAGTTTGCTTATTTCTATTTTTTCGATAATTGCTTGGTGCAAAATTTTCTGTCCACAGTTCGGGTTTGACCCTAATCCCCATGCACCCAATGGGGAAAGCAGACAGTGGCGGGACAACACCTTATTGACTGGGGGCTGCCCAGCTTGAAGCGGGCGGTAGCTGTCCAGTGAGATCCTAGAACCTCTCCCACTGTTGGAAGTAGCCCCTGGCCAATTGGGCAAAATGCTTATAACCGGTAACTGCTACTTCCCGTGTTTTGCCGACACCTATAGGGTGAAGCTGGAGTGTCCTCTCCAGGGCGCGAGCTTGGGCACAGTTATATGGAGATCAAGCTGTTGCCCATGCAGCATGTTCCCCCTCTCCACACAGCCGGTAGATCCAAAGGAACGGCAGTAGCCGATACAGTTTGGTACCAGCCATGTCGCAGGAGTTGCCAGAATAATGTCGAATCGACATTAGACTGCCTTAGGGACTCCGACTCCGGATTTATCCTCAGGGTTTACTCCCGAAGCCAATTCCACAAATGGATATTCCCGCAAGGCAGCGGTGGTTTGAATTCAGAGTTCCTTCTCTTAGATAAGCTACCAACCAAGGATCACGAGCCCTATCTGCCCGAAGCTGCTGGTTTTAAGGCGCCAGTCGCTCGCCTTTGCCCCTTCTCCCGTCAGTGGAAACAGTTCCGCCGGGCTCAAATTGAGCCACACGTGAAGGCCGGGAGCTGGACTTAGTTGTCAGAGGCTGTTTGAGGCGCGTGCCATAGAAGTATTGTGAAGTTTAATATGTGAAACTCGCTATTGGATGACAAAGTCATTTGAGGCTGGCAACCTCGGTATATAGAATGATGATTCATGAACCCCCATTGCACAGGCTGGTGACTGCTTTATTGATAGTTTCGTAACAAGAACTAAAAGCGTAAAGTAGTTCCAGGTTCCCTATGGAGCAGGGAGAGAAAGATTAAAAGAAATGATGTACACTCTAAGAATAATACTTACATTTTCAAAGCAGTGTAAATGTCCCTATAAACATATTCACTTCAAAATTAATGTACGTTTTCAAGCTTTAACCCAATGTAGATGTCTATATGAAAACATTCATTTTAAATTAATAGAAGTTTCAAACTTTTCCATAAGTGTAAGTATAAAGGAAACATAAATGAATTTATATTGTGAACACTTTTCAAACAGTGGAGATGTAAATACAAAACATATTATATCTGTACATTTAACCTTTTCCTTTAAATGTAATGTAAAGCTAAAGCTATTCAGTTTAAATGTAAAGGAAGTTTTAACCAGAGGGATTAAATTTAATTCTCATCGAGGATACATTCTGACATGGGATAGTAGAATAGAAGAGGGGGACACATAACTGTGTCAGAAAAAGCCATACTCAGAAGAGCGTATATTTCTATTTCTATTACCAGTTATTGGTGGTACCAGCAGAAAGTACTATCTCTGGAACCAAGTGAAGGTAGAAGTGGACTGACGTTGTACAAGACGCCATCATAAGAGGGCCTTACAGACAGACGCAGAACCAACTTGGCCATTACTCCTTGACGTTCTGGAAACATGCGGCGCCTGAACTCTGACCACAGACGAGCGCGAGCAGAGTGAAAGGAACTAACCCAGCGGGAGAAGAAACTACTATTGGCAGCTAAGTGAAAATATCCACTGCCAAATGTGACTTCCTTTATTCAGTTAAATCCCATCCAAGTGATGAAATCCTTTTCATAAATGTTCAAATTATTTTTCACCTGTTAAAACTTAAAGTGATTATTAAATTTTGTTATTTGTAATGTTACAAATTTAACTTCGATTCAATCTTTTTCTAAATGTACTACATGTTTGTCTCAGTCAAAGTTACTAAACACACACTCTAAACAGAGCTATATATATATTATAATAATAATTCCACTGATTAACTCAGGGGTGGGGGCTTAACGAGCTAGAATAACCATTGCTTAAATTCTTCATAAAAGTGTTGGCAGATTACAGAATTAACGTGCTCAGCGACAGCCAGCATTGTTTTCGCTTATCAGAATATCTTATGAAGACTCCCATGTGATAGAAGCTTTAGTGCTCTTCTATCTACATTTCTGCCAAGAGTAATCTTGTGTCAAGATAGACTCCATTGAAGCCTATAATACATACTCTTTTGGCCACTGTTGGACCACTACTGCAATGCAGGGGAGGCAATTCCGTCACAATTTTTTTATAGTTTTATGTTCTCTACTCAATTCTCACTTTCTTTCCCTTCTGTTTTTCGTTTGTCTGTCCCTGACGAAGGCCTTGTGGTCGCAACGTAGGTTTTTTCTTGTCCTTTCTCGTGGTAATTGTTACCGCCGTTTTAGTAGGTTTCAATGTAGGCTTCGGTTATCAGTTTTACTTCGGTAACAAAATCTATTTGTCTTTTTTTCGTAAGTTCTGGTTGAGGCTTGTTTATCATTAAAATACATGATTCTCTGATCACGTGATATATCAACGTGTGGTAGAGCGAATATCGTGCTTAGATGTATACAACAAAAGCATGGGCTAAAACAATGGTAATGTTCAACAAAGCATTGTACTTGAGAAAATCCGCTAAGTTGAGAGTCCACAAATCACATTTATTCACGGCATACAAATCTCAATAAGACAATTCATGGTGAGTCAATAACATACATCAAACAATACGTCTCCTGAGTTTACCTCTTCGTAGTCGTCCTATCGTCAGATTATTTACACGTGATTGCGTATTCCGACAATCCGGTAACGAATAATCCAACTTCAGCGATCAATATGAATTATGGATAATTCTTCATTAAAATTGCTCCCTGTACATTATCTTCGAATTGAATTACATTTCCCTTCACCAACTGAGACATAAATCATATCCATTAATCCTAGGCAGACCCTCGTGCCTTATAATAAATTCCTTTATATCATTATCATCACAATGGGAGACTTCTCACAAAACGCGTCCGTCAAGGATCGCTATCAATACAAAAAAGGGTACAATTACAAGGTCGTCATGTCGTAGCTTAACAGCGTGAAAACGTCATCCTAATATCTAGGTGACCTATATTCTTTGCGTTCAAAACCCTGAACCGCGAAAACCCAATAACATATAAAACCAAAATGCGCAACGTTAAATATAGCTCTCACTACCCTAGTAGCTACAATCTGAAATCCTCACTTAACAGTAATTATAGAGTTACAGTAATGTGTTGCTATTTTAACCCTCTGGAGGTGATCATGTTTAGAAGAAGGCTAATGCTTTTAAACTCGAAGGTTATGTTATGAAATATCTGTACACAGTTTTCTTTCTGCATGTAGCAACCATACGTCAATTCTCTTTCAGTCAACATACAATTTTATATTTTAAAAGAAAAAGTGAGCATATTTTCAATTTCCACTTGTATGAATATTACAACAAAGAATGTCTGGCATATGAAAGTTAAAAAAAAAACACACACACAGAACACGAGGAAAAAACGTATCCTTATATAATACTAATGTAAGGAATAAGGGGTTGGTAAAATGTGATTAAGATGAGGTTGTGCATAGGGGCTGGTAACCCCAATTAAGAAAAATAGATTGGCACAAGAAACCACAAATAATAGGGTAGACAGAAGGATTTTACAAAATCTTCCTACATGAAGGCTAGGCCTAAATGCAGTGGTGAACCAATGCTCATGAAGCTGCTAAAACTGGATACTCATTGATTCATTCAAATAAATATCTTTAAATACAGTTCTGACAATTGGTTATGTTCAAATTGAGTAATTTAAAAAAAAAATTAAAGCTGGAATATCCCCCCCCCCCCCTCCGATTAACAAACTTAGACTAAGAAATAATTGAAGAAACATGTGAAAAGTTAATTAAGGAAAAAATTAAAATATGTCAGTTACAAAGTCTGTTTTTTTTTTTTCATTTTAAAAAAATGTCAATAATAGACTAATGTATTACCTTCAACACATTCTCGTCTCGTGCCTTTGATCTGTCATTGAGGGTATGTCTAAGCTGTTCAAGTGGCTGAAGTCTGTTGGTCAACATCTGACACAAAGTTTTGTACTGAAAAGTTTAAATTTAGAGTTTCAGTTAGTTAGGTTTCCTTGTCAGCAGCACTTGTGCAGTAATAAAGGTCCTCTCATTACAATGATGAGGATAAGAACAACGTGGTTAAATATATAAATATTTAGAGAACGTATATAAATACGTAGAGAACGTATATAAATACTTAGAGAACTTATATAAATATTTAGAGAACGTTTATAAATACTTAGAGAATGTATATAAATACTTAGAGAATGTATATAAATACTTAGAGAACGTATATAAATACTTAGAGAACGTATATAAATACTTAGAGAATGTATATAAATACTTAGAGAATGTATATAAATACTTAGAGAACGTATATAAATACTTAGAGAACGTATATAAATACTTAGAGAACGTCATACAACATATATTTCAAGCAATAACAAATCTGAACCATATGAAAAACAGGATGGAATTCATTAAAGATGAGTACTGTACTATCATCTTCATTTTGCGCTATAATGGTAATAAATGACTTAGAAGAAGAATTTAATGAGATTAAAAATAAACTGCCAAATTATGGCATTGTTATATGGAAACTGTGGTAGTATTTTTAGATATAGCTAGGGCTTATGATGAATGCTGGAGAGAGGGTGCTCTCTTTAAAATAAAGAAGATAGGAGTAACCCGTAAAATGTATAATTAATTAGAGAATTTTCTGCAAGATAGATATTTCACTGTTCAGGTAAACAATGATAGATCAGAACTGTATGAACAACAAAATGGAATACCCCAAGGATCAGTAATGTCTCCTTCAATTTTTACAATAATGGTAAATGATTTAGGTGAGGAATTCAATGATATAACAAATAAATTGTCACAGTTTGCAGATGATGTTGCTATATGGAGGACTGGGAGACATCTGCCAAAATTATATAAGGATCTACAGAAGCAAATAAATATAAATATAAATGGATGACAAAATGGGGTTTTCAGCTGAATTCAAATAAAACATTGGGAATGATCTTCAGTAAAGGTAGGGTTGTAAAAAATAAAATTATAGATATAAATATCCAAGGGCAAAACATTAAAACAGTTCAAACCACTCGATATCTAGGAATGATATTGGACCAACAGCTGAACTGGAATAAACACATAGATAAACTAGTGGAGTCTTGCAGAGGATTGACTAACTTATTAAGATATTTGAAAGGTAATGGATGGGGTGCAAGCACTAAGACAATGCTCACTTTTTATAAATCTTTTATTAGAGGAAAAATAGATTATGGAAGTATAATATATGACTCTGCTGCACACAGTAACAAGATTAAATTAGACAGAATTCAGCATCAGGCTTTATGTACAATAGCAGGTGCAATCAGATCAACATCAATGGGAGCTATAGAGGTGGCTTTAGGAATCATACCCTTGGAATTACGGAGAAAGGAGTTAAGACTAAATTACATGAACAGAGTTATGTTGGATAAGTCTCACCCAGCACATACAGCTTTTACCAGATGCCAACTAACAACTCAGGCCAAGCCAATGAATACCACTAGATACCCTACAGGATGGAAGTGTATGGAGGAAATTGTCCATCTGGGTACATTAATTACATCAATTAATAACAGTTGTGAATACAAGCCAGTGATTCCGCCCTGGGAGATCAAGAAACCAGACACGGACTACCACCTAGCAGAAATACTTAAGAAAACAAATAATATAGAAAATATTAAAAACACAGCCAATAAATATATACAACAAATATCAAAAGACAGCATTACTGTGTACACAGATGGATCCAAGGGAGAGGATGGCAAATTGGGGATAGGAATATATATTCCAATATGGAAAATGGCAAAAGAATATAGCATCACGGAAAATACATCCATTTTCACTGCAGAGATGGTGGCAATACTAAAAGCACTAGAAATATTCTCTAATAACCCTCCCAAAAAATTAACAGTTTTAACTGACTCTCTTTCAACAATTAAAGCACTTAGAAACTTACGAGAATGTAGTAGACCTGATATAGCAGAGGAGATTTTTCTGGCTACTACATACTTATATTCCAGAGGATGTTCAGTATTAATTGCTTGGATACCTTCACATGTTGGCATAGAAGGAAATGAAAAGGCAGATAAAGAAGCCAAGAAAGGTAGATCTGATAAAAATCTAATAAATGTAGGGATGAGTAAATCAGAAATTAAGAGCTTAATTAAAGATTTAATAACAGATGAATGGAAAGCAGAGTGGGATAAAAATCTGAAAGGAAGACATGCATATAAGATGTTCAGGGCTCCAACAAGAAAATGTCAGATATCTAGGGAATTGAAAATTCCCAGTAATAAGAAACTTCTCAGACTACAGCTGGGAAAAGGCTTTTTCAGAATAGAAGAACCTTACTGAGCAGGATGTCTTCAAGACAATAATATAGAACATTTCTTGTTAAAGTGTAAGAGGTATGACCAAATAAGAATACCAATATTGGATTATTTGCAGGCATCCAACTTACCTATAAATATAGAGGAGGTGTTGAGAATAGACAGACCTCGGGAACTGCATAATATAGTCAAACAATATTTAACACGAACACATGTTAATATATAGTGGCTGGGAATGTGAAGGTCTGATGCTGTTCTTACAATGCATGTGACTTTTGAAAACAGTCTGTTATATAACTGCTTATACACCCCTCCACTTTAATAATCAAGTTTCTGGACCAAAAATTAAACCAATCTATCAACAGGTTTCCTCAGTGTGTGTCTTATCCAACACCAGCATATTCTTCTAATTTCTTATTCCATTGTCACTTCTGTGGTCCTTGTCATCAGTTCCACATTTGTGACCTTGTTGTACCCCTTCAATCCTTTGATTCTATGCATTTACCCATTTCTTTAACCTTTTGCTTGTTGAGTTAGTTCTTTTCCATGTTTCACAGCTGTCTAGTAGTATTGACTTGACGTCTGAGTTAAAGATTCTTATTTTTGTATTTGGGTTGAGGTCATAATATGGACAAGGCACTCTGAAACTGCCAAGGAAACTTTTGTCTTTAAGATAAATTAGGAATTGCACAACGTAAATTCTGCTATAACTTTATGGTTAATGCCCCGAACAGGATAATTTTAGTTGGGACTTGAACAGCAACTACAATTACATGTAATTATGGCAGTAGGAAATCATTAATTTTGCTATTTGATGAGTAAATTAGGATTTTGTCTGTAAATTTGCACAACAGCATTGAAATTCCATGAAAGTTCACAAGAGCAAAAGTCAACGCAGGCGCAGACCTCTGAGAAAGCGGTGGTTAGACATGAGATTGGGTATATAAGCCATGTCTCAGATGCAGTTCCTTACTGCCTGAAATTACTTCAAGATCTGACAGAGCTGAGAAGATATCCGGTGAGCTGACTCTTTTAGTTAGAAGTCTTAACCCATAACACAATGAAAAAACTGAGAAGAAGCCACAACTGGCCGCTATTGTGAGCAATTTGTAGATCAAAGCTTCAAACAGCCGCAGATTTTGAAGTACCACTGTGTCTGAGGGTAATGTCTATAACAAAATATCTTAGTGAATTAATGTACATTTAAAACTAGTGAATATATAAAATAGAATATATAAAAATCAGAGCTAGCATTTGCTGATGATGTTGTCCTGATTGCTAAATCAGAGACACATCTCCAATCCAACCTGCAAGTCTGGAAGGAAGAGCTGGAGAAGAGAGGGATGGTCATAAGCAGCTCTAAAACAAAATCCATGGTGATATCACGAGAAGAAAGAAAACATCAGATTAAGTTGGGAGAACAGGTCCTGGAGCAGGTCGACCACTTTAAATATCTCGGAGCTATTATAGACCGAAAGGGGGGCATCAAAGAAGAGTTGGCCACTCGAAAAGCAGCGGCTGGGAGACTTTATCAGGCCATAAATCGAGGATTCCTCAGCAAGAAAGAGGTTGGTAAGAAAACGAAGATGGCTGTATACCGCTCCACCTATGTCCCAGTCTTGACATATGGATGCGAGTCATGGGCAATGACTACAACCCACAAAAGCCAGATCCAAACCTCAGAAATGAGGTATCTGAGGAAGGTGGTTGAAGTAACAAGAAGAGACATGGTCCGCAACCAGACGATACGTCAAGGCCTAAAATCCCACCCGCTGCAGACCCAAATAGAACAGTCCCAACTAAGATGGTTTGGCCATGTCTGCAGAATGGGAGAAGATCGGCTACCACGACAAGCATGGGAAACAAAGAGCCAGGATCCAGACCTCCAGGACGACCCAGAGTCCGCTGGGAGGACAACATTAGACAATCTTTGAAGGACCGAGGACTAGAATGGAACCAGGCCAGGAAGAAGACAGCTGATAGAATAGTCTGGCGCTCTCTCTTCCAAACCTCTACACCTCACGGTAGAAGAGGAACGACTAAGTAAGTAAGAATATATAAAATTAATGTTATGCTTAACATAAATCCTCATGTCTATATCTAGCCTTGTGCCCAAAGAAAGATAGCTTCCACCATTGTGTAACCTCAATCCTGGACAGCATTGGCTCAGCTAGAAGTCCTTGTTAGGATTGACCAACGCTAGCAATAAAAGCTGACAGTCCTTTTTAGGGCTTTGCTTTTGGGTGCTGTGCTCAAAGAGTTTCTCTTCTCTTTTGCATTCTTGTCTTTTATTTTGGCACATTTTGTCGATGTATTGTAAGGGAAACAATTTTTCTAAGCATAAGACTAAGCCAAAGAGGAGTAATCATGACTGGGTTTGGAAAATGTCTTAATTGATGTTTACATTTTTAAATGTGTTGTATTGGTGTACAATGTACACCCTTTTGGCTGACTTAACCACAGCTGGAAGACAGTGTTGTCGAAATGAGGAGTCTTGTCAATAGTGGCCAGTAAGCATCAGAGGGGCGTCTTGGTTATAAAAAATGGATACCATAACCTGGTCATATTTTGCAGGTTCAACTTGTGGTGAAAAACCTGACAGTTTTGGAAATTGTGAACTGTTTAACAGTGAACCAACACTTCCTGGCATAAGCATAGTGTCTTCAATGTCCAGATGTTTTAAAGACCAAGGGAAGTTAGTGTCACATAAGTAAGTAAATCCGAAGGTGAAAACAAAAACCAAGACACCCAAGCCAATAACATGATGACAATGACCAAACAGTGACAATATACTTTTTGTAAATTGTGTAAAATGTTGTAAGATATTTATATACCAAGGTGTAATTTTTTTTTTTTTAAACTATACATCATTAATCAATAAAGTTCATTGATGTGTTTATAACTGCAGTTATTGAATTCTTTAAATTTCAAGTTATAATTTTGTTGTTTGGTCAAAGAAATATTAATAATTTAAAACTGGTAGGAAATAAATACGAGCTGCACTCATATATTTATATAATACCTCCGGAGGATAGGATACGTTTAGCGAGAAGGTGAATTACCTATCACTTCTCTTCTACAGCTATCACCAAGACCTGTGCAGTTAACTACCTGACTTGTCTTGTGCGATCCCTACCACTGGTTCACCAGTTCTCTTCTCCAGTTCTGGGAACTATACTTTCTAATTTTATATCCAACATCCATCTTGCCACACTTGATTTCTTTTGATTTCCATATTTTTCCCCAATGCAATTAATTCTCGCCTTGCCTTTTGCATCCTTATTTTGATATCACTGCCTGGACAGGCCTTCAACTCTGTCTACATTACTGCCAAGATATGCATATGATTCTACATGTTGAAGAAGTTCTTTAAGTGCAGTCGTGTTTTCATTTCCTACATTTATTCTGATTATTTTTGTCTTTTAACAATGTACAGTATTTTCAGATCCACTTGTGCGTCTTATCAAGTGTTGTTATTTTCCATTGCATCTGTTTACGGTTATGAGACAGACAAGCAACTTTGTTCACAAAATCTAGATCATCAAGCTGTTTATCAGCGCTAGTTCTGGTACTAAAAAAAAATGTTTGAAATATTTAACTGTTTCACGAATGTGTGTCTAACTAATACAACAACAACAGTTTTTAAATGGTTTACAACTATTGGCTGAACATCTAAAAACATTATCTTTAACTCATTTACACATGTGTTTATAGCATAAATAATAATAATGTTTCAACTATACCTTAAAGCAAATATAAAAACAGTGCTAAGGAAAAGAAGAAAACCATAACCTTTAATGATGCTAAGAGCATCAACATCATAGCACTAAATAAAGAAAAATGTTACAACAAAAGAATTAATGATTACATTGGATTCAGTTTCCTTCAGCTGCTTGTGGACTTCTCTTAGATCTTTCATGAATGCAGTTTCCATCACTGTTAATTTATCATTCAAAAGGACCTCAAATTCTCCTTTCTGTGTCAATGTATTTTTCTGCTGACAAGCTGAGATTATTTCAAGTGATTCCACATTTTTTTTTATTTTTTCAGACAGATCTTCTGTAACTATTTCCAATGAACATGTTTTAGTTGAGAGATCTGCCACATCTAATTCACTTTTATCAATAGCAGACCTCAGTGAATGAACTTGAGATTTCATGTATTCTATTTCAGCATTGACAGCAACAACCTGCATCTTCAGATCTTCAAGTGTGCTCACAGTATAACAATTCTCATCTTGCATTTCATCTTGTTGTGCAGAGAGCATTTCCAGTTCCTTCTTCCAACTTTGATGCATTGTTGTAAACTTTTTAATTTTATTTTGTATGTGAGTAACTTCATCAATTTCTCGTTTGATTTCACTGAGCATCTTGTTTTGTTCATTTTTTGACTTGCTACATTCTGATCCAACATTACTGATTTTCTTGTTCACTTCAGACTGCTTGTAAGACATTTCTTCAACTTTCTTATGAACATCAGTTTGTTTAGCAGCAATATCTTCTGTCCTAACATGAAGGGAATGCACAGCATCTTCAATAGCCCCAATTCTGGTTAAACCTTCATGTAATGTAGCCTCATCTGCTGATGACAGAAAAGAACGGGTGAAAAAAATGAAACACAAATAGTTATATTTAAGTTGCTACACTATAAATTGTGAATTAAGTATGAAAAGACAAATTTTCAGGAATAAATCATACTTGAAAAGACTCATTTTCAAGAAAAAATCACATGTGAACAGGAAAAGCAGAACTAATAAACTATATGAGAAAAGCTTATTTGACAATAACAAATCATGTATGAGATACCAAACATTAAGTAATAAATTACGACGGGTAAGACTTTTTTTGGGGTTTATAAGGACTTTCTTCATTGCATACCGACAATGCCATCAGTGCTCCGATCTCCTCCCTTAGATCACACAAGGAGGATCTCAGCACAGTGCATGAACTTCATAGCACTGGCGAGAATCCCAATGTGTGTATATAATGTATAGGAATCACACATTTTATAATTATTTTTGTGGTGGGTAGGTTTCCTAATTTTTAAATTTTGCCAGGGCCTACTCTTTACGATTTCCAACTGCCGTGGGATTTTTAACATGTGCAACTTGCACTTGGGACCTCCTATTTTTTCGCCCTTATCCGAGAAGGCTAGGAATCTGATCTCACTACCCATGAGACCAGAGGGAGTATATGTAATTAGGACCACTGGTTCTGCAAAAAATATTTCAATAAATTATAATCCCTCAACTGGGATTTGAAACCGGTACCTCTTGAATATGAGGCGGACGCCACACCTCTGAGCCACTCTGATCACCTGGGTAAGAAGTTAGAAGACCTCAGCCAGGAGTCAATCCAAAGCGCGGAGAATATTCGAGTTGATTTGCCTGATGATGATCTCACACACTTCCTAGACTGGAAAAGAGATGCAATCAGGTTTCCACCTGCCAGTGCGAAAGGGCTTTGGGAACAGCTGGACGAAGCCTTGTCAAAAGAGTTGGATAACAACCTGAAGCAGATAACCTTGGAGAAAAAGCCGGAAATCTTCTGCAACATAATATATCTTCACTGTCGCAAAGTGTTTGGAGTCAGGGAGGCAATGGAAAGTAACCCATCACAAAAAAGTAGAAGACAAATCAGAATAGAAAAGATCAGGAAACAGAAGAAGCATGCCCGAAAACAGTTCAAGAACGCAGTAGATACAGAGAAGGAAGGATTATGATTGGTTTTGGAGCGCCTGAAAGGCCAACATAATGCTCTTTGTAGAGCAGAAAGGTTGTGCTGGAAAAGAAGGAATACATGGATGGATAGAAAAAGATTCTTCAGGGAGCCCTTCAAGTTTGCCAAAGAACTGTTTGAACAGCCACGGTTTGGAACACTAAACATTGGGAAAGAAGACCTGGAAGAACACCTTAGAATGACCTATTTTGATGGTCGCAAAGGTGAGCCGCTCAGCAGCATGGAAGGCCTTATATGGCATAGTAAGCCAGGAGCTGAATTCAACACCAAGCCCCCAACAATGCAAGAAATAGAAAGCATTGTCCAGAAAGTACTGTGCAAGTCAGCTCCAGGTCCTAATGGTGTCCCATATGATGTATATAAGAGATGTCCTGAAGTTCTGAAATGGCTGCTCCGTCTGCTGAAAAATGTTAAATTAAAAGTCTTGGCATGGTGTATGATGCCTCATTAAAAGACTCAAAGGCAGTTCAACAGACAATAGAAATGGCAGACAGAGGACTACAGATCATAGACCAAAGGAAAGTTCAAACTGTGGTGCCTTCAGTTCATGTTGATACATAAATTGCTATGGCCACTGCTTATATATGAAATAAGCACCAGTACAGTGGAAGCTATAGAGCAAAAGGTCAACAAGTTCATGAGGAAATGGCTAGGAGTACCACCAGGTCTGTCAGACGTAGCACTGTACTGCAAGAAGGCAACGCTTGTGTTTCCCTTCAAGTTCAAGTCAGTTGTTGAAGAATATAAAGCAGGAAAGGCAAGGCTCGCTGTGATGTTGTGCGAGTCAGCAATGATGTAGTTAAATCCATTCAGCCCACACTGAAAACTGGAAGGAAGTGGAAAGTGGATGAAGCTGTTGATGCTGCCCAAGAATCGCTCAAGCTGAGGGAGGAAATCGGATAAACACAGATGAATAGACGGGGATTTGGCCATGGTGACATTCGCTGGTGGTCCAAGGTATCAAACAGGAAACGCAGAGATACAAGCAGCTGAGAATGATAATAATAATAATAAATTCTTTAAGCACCAAACACGGCGCATAAGGCAGAAACCAGTGCTCTCCAGGTTGTTCGTTGTGACGCCACTCCTCTTAGCTCTTGCACATTATTTAGGCCCAACGTTCTTCCTTCTCTTATTATTGTTCTTCTGAGTGTTTCTTTTGGTCTTCCTTTTTTTCCTCTTACCCTCAGGAACCCAAGTGAGCGCCTGTAGTGGTATTCTGTTGTTTTGCATTCGTAGGACATGACCGATATATGACCATCGTCTTTTCCTTATATAGTCGGAGACATATTTCTGCCTAGAGTCTTCTCTTATTTGTCGATTAGTCTTGAATTCTTTCCAACTGATGTTCATGAGTTTTCTAAGACATTTGTTCTGGAATGTATTCAGCTTGTTCTCCAATGATTTTGTTATTTTCCAACTCTCACAGCCGTATGTTAACACTGAGATAACATTTGAATTAAACAGACGAAGCTTGGTATGTATATTCAATGATCGTAATTTCCAAATGTTAGATAATCTATTGAAGGCGCTAGCTGCCAAAGCAATTCTAGTATGGATTTCTCTTGTTGTGTCACCATCCTGAGTCATTTTACTGCCTAAATAATTGAAACTTTCAACTTTCTGTAGTTTTTCCCCGTTCAAGATGATATCAAAGGTCTCGTTAGAAAAGTTCATAGCTTTAGTTTTAGAGGCATTTATTTGGAGACCTATTTTAACCGAGAGATGACACAAATTATTTATTGCTTCTTGGGATTGTCTTGGTGTTGAACTTAAGAATGCTACATCATCTGCGAAATCCAGGTCCCCCAGGAATTTTCCATTTGTCCATTTTATACCCAATTGTTCATTGTGGGTATAGTTTCTCATAACCCAATCAATAGCTATTCCAAAAAGTAGTGGTGACATAATACAGCCTTGTTTAACCCCTGTTTCTACTGTAAACCATTCTGTATTCCCTTTATTTGTTCTAACACAACATCTTGCATTGTCATATAGCGCTTTGATTATATTCACATATTTTGTTGGAAATAATGATAAGAATGATAAGAGGATGCAAAAAGCGGTGCAGCAAGCCCAAAAGGCCAATGACAAGGAAGGAGCCCTGCAAAGGTCCTTGACATGGAATGATATATGGCATATGGCACCTCTTAGACTCATCTTCATTATCAGATCAATGTATGACCTCCTGCCATCGTCCGCAAACCTTGTGAGATGGGGAAAGTCTGATGATGCTTAGTGCTTCCTGTGCTATGAGAGGCAGACACTTGAACATTTTTTTCTCGGCTTACAAGGTGTCATTAGGGTAAGGGCGATACACATGGCGCCTCAATAAAGTACTAAATCAGCTGGCTGCTACAACAGACCTGGCAGGGGTGAAGGTGAACAGCAAAGTTAGACCGATCAATGCAATTACATACTTTCTGAGAGCAGGAAAGTCAGCATATCCTAAACCAAGTAAATCAAGTAGCTGTTTACCATCTTTTCTTGACTGTGCAATGACTGGGAGATGGCAGTAGACCAACCTGGGCTAGGGGCATTTCCAGAGAGTATCAGAAGATCTCGAAGACGGCCAGATATAGTGCTGCACCAGATTATAATGATTGAGCTGTTCGTGCCTTTTGAATCCAGATTTGAAGAGCAACACTCGTTCAAAGTGGCCAAGTATAATGATCTGGCCACGGACCTAAGACATGATGGGTTCACTGCAAAGGTCATGACTGTTGAGGTGGGTGCAAGAGGTCTCTTGGCTGCCTCAGTGTATGATCTACTGAAACTGTTGGGGTTGAGGGGACAGTCAAGAACAAGGGCACTTAAGAGGCTCAGCAAAACTGCAGAAAAGACATCGTGCTGGCTGTGGAATAACCGCAACGGGCTATGGAACTCGGGACAGTAATTTGTTTTCAACATAGGGGTTACTTTCACAACTGTCTCCAGCTGGCAGAAAATAGGAGTGAATTTGAAAGCTGCACCCAAGGTGGAGTAGGTTCAATTCTCTGCACTAGACAACTGGAGGCTGACACTTGGGAGTCATGACCCAAGTGGCCCGCAGCCCTTAGAGTGTAAAGAAGATAAAGGGGATGAAACACTTGATCAATGGGGCGAACACTTCTGATGATCAGATTGCCTCATGTTGTATCGCTCTGTATAGAGTTTCCTATCATTATAAATCGTGGGTTAAAAAGTTATATTTTTCTCTGAAATGCATATTAGAAATTTAATTTTTTAACAGCAAGTCATATGCATAAACTAAATACATTATACTCGAAAAGCATGCTATAAATAATAACTAAAATAATAAGGCACAAATATTATGAATTTAGGAATATATAGTACGTTGTTACACACCATAATGGTTTCAATAAATATGTCAAATGTTAAGTAAATGTTGTTCAACACAAAATATCTAATTAGTTTAAACAATAATTGGTACTTGTGTCTTTTATCACCCATTCTGAAATTCAATGACCACACCGGTTTTCGTACATTTGCCTGCGCGGGGTTAGTCTATTTTGCAATTCGCAAGTAGGGGTGGCAGGATAATTGTGTCTACATTTTCCTTACATTTGCCTGCGCGGGGTTAGTCTATTATGCATTTCGCAAGTAGGGGTGGCAGGATAATTGTGTCAACATTTGACAAGGATAAGTGCGTAGTGAGGGGACCCCCTCCCCACCCAGCCCTCTCCACCCAGCCCTCCCCACCCAGCGGCGAAAACAAATAAAGGAACAGTGCGTAGCGATTTATTGTCAGGGTACAGTTTTGTTGGTTTTGTGGGCCCTAAACAGGACCATGGTGCAGTTTTGTTGGTTTTGTTGGCCCTAAACAGGACTGTGGTGCAGTTTTGTGGGTTTTCTGGGCCCTAAAAAGGACCGTGGTGCAGTTTTTTGGGCCCTAAACAGGACCGTGGTGCAGTTTTGTGGGTTTTCTGGGCCCTAAAAAGGACCGTGGAGCAGTTTTGTTCTGGGCCCTAATAAGGGGCATTAGTGTAGCCACTGAGCGGTCCGGCACTGGAACCATGAAACACTCACTTGTTTCACGACAAATGCCACCGAATACCCACTGCTGTGGAAATACACGACCGACGTTATTTTTTCTGCATGTGAACACACTTTCATCAATCTCAACCATCGTATTGGGACCGCCAATTACAGCGGGATTAGCAATTAGTGAATTTGCACAAACCTCATGGAGGTTGCTGTTCCATTTTATGACAGCTTTATTAGCAATTCCTAGCTCTGATTTACAGAAAGCAATGCTAGTCATCTCTTTACTCCAACAGTAAATGAACAGAATAATCTGCCTGAAGGACAGATGTGGGCCCTCTAATCATGTGCCAGAACGAACAGGAATGTCCTGCTGACATGTGCGGCATCTCTAACGATCTTGGCAAACTGTGAGAGACAAACTCATGACATGATTGCTAGCACACAGTCGGACGGTGTGTATAATTCCTCGTTCCTGCAAAAACTGCACACAATTCTTTTTGTTGCGTGTAAAATCTGACAACTCCAAGAGATTGATTTTCCACGGCCTTGACACTGCAATTGAATGACACGGTGTTGATTTGCCGAGCGAATTTAAGAAAAAGTATGGTGCTTCGTGTGGCTACTAAATTTTAACAATTATAATCTGTGGGTGATAAAAGACACATGTACCCAATAATTTAGTCCTCAATGCAAAGATCTTAAATTCCCCATAGGTGTTGTCATACTGTCAGCAGCCTTATGGACACAATACAATTTCTTTGCAAGGGGTTTAATTGAACGTAACCAACATAAACAAAGAAACACAACTGGCTGATCTCCAGAGACTCTATGTTGCTGCCAGATTTATAAAACAGCTAACCAGAGTTTATTCAAAGAAATAACAATTTTTTTTAAAGAACGCTACTGCGAATTGCCCATAAAATGAAAGAACAAATTCTATTTGTGTCAATTATTCCATAAATACACTAATATCACTAAAGTATGCAAGTCTCAATAAAACAGCATGAGCAATAAACAAAAACCATTTAATCAGTGTTTCAGTATATGGGTCAACCAAATCTTAGATAAATGAGTTATGGAGATAAAGAGTTTTCTTTGACTTTAAAAAAAAAAAAAAAGAATGAAGGGTTTCACACAAGGAAAAGTTAAAAGTAAAAGTTAAGACTACAATAAACAGCAACATCTAATATACAACAAGGTCTTACAGGCTTTCAGAACTCATGACATGGAAACCATCTGCAGTCTTTGTTGTTGTTGTTTTGTGTGGTGACTTACAATATAATGAATTACAAAGAGGATATAGAACAGATATCAGCTGGTGGACATCATTTTAAAAAAACTTTGCTGAAGAGCAGCAGCTGTGAGACCTTTTCAGGCCATAAATCAAGGATTCTTCAGCAAAAAAGAAATTGGCAAGAAGAAGATGACAAGAACAAAAGTTAATACATAGTAATATGTGGGTAAATGGCAGTTAGGGTGAAAGTCTAGTAGTGTTCTTATAAAACATATTATTTATGACAAATGAAAGTTGATTAAATATCAGACAAGGGATCACAGCCCTTCTCACTCCTCCCACTAATTCTTTTTTTTTAAATTTAAATTGTTTTTTCAGTTTCTCTTCTGGTTTGTTTGTTTGTTTGTATTTTGGACATAGATATACACTTAATTTGATAATTTTGATTAGCCCTATACACAATGATTAGACATATTATATGACGTCAGTTTCACTTATCGGCAATAGTACATATTAGTTGGACTTGAAAACACTATATATCCTAATTATAACCCTTGAGGGTTTGAACTGCATATTTTTCATCATCAAATAAAATTTAAAAAACCCATCAAACTATTTAATAACTTAGACAAAAAATGTTTTTGTTAAGCACATTGCATATATAATATCACTGTTGATTATATTGGATACTACACGTGGTTCCCTGGTGTGTCTGAGAAAAGAAAGAGATAAAAGGACCACGACCGTCATCAGGCATGTTTAAAAAGTGACTATGCTGAGATTGTGCATGGGGTTACCAACCTATTCATGTATAACAAATAACTACTAAAACAACTACTGCATAACAACACTATGGTACAGGCCTCATGCTTGAAGACTTACAACACTGGTGGCCCCATATGCTTACAAATGTGAAGAAAGGGACATACATTTACTGGGTATGCTGGCAACTACACTTCTTACTTGTGTTAAAAATGTAACATTTTGTGCTTTTACCAACATACGTATTTTAAAAGCCTATAGGTTTCATCATAAAATAGCTATTATTATTCATGATATTTCAATATTTATACTGCAGACAAACCTTTGGCTTGGCCAGGTACCATACTCTCTGAATGAGATACCGTTATTTCCGCTTTTGTTCTTTGCGAACATCCTGGTAATGCACCTAAAAAAGCATATTTTCATTAAGATAATGTATGACAATGAAGTAAAAAGATATTATAAAAATATGTTGTGCTAACAACACAAACAGTTCCGTGAATTGTTTTATTTTCTTTGTATTAGGATCTTTCCCTGACATTTGTGTATTGTCTTCTTTTTCATCCATCTATGTGCTTTTATCTTTGTTTTAGAACTGTGGAGGCCGAGATAAAAAGAATGAACCAGAGCTGGGGCACTGCAAGAAAGATAGATGCCGACCGCCACTGTAGAGAAACTAGTATTTTCCTCAGTGTATTTGCAAAAAAAAACAAACTACAATAACACAAGTGGGACGGACACGCACTTAAAAAAGTTTGTTAAAAAAAGGTGTTAAACGTTAAACAGTCGTTTTGCCCTCACCATCAGTCTCATTGATTAGCTTTATAACAGGTCGTTTTTCTTTCTTAAATTCTTCTTAAAAAAGAGAAGTTTTGAGAGAAATATATATGTAAGTTCTTGTTAACGACGTAAGTGCAAATATATACGGTGTATATTGAGTTTACCATCCATAATTAATCAATGAGCGTATGTAAAAGGATGTATATCGGCGCGACATAAATCGAGGACCCTCTGTGTTTATATGTATATGTGTGTGGGTATATATATATATATATAAAGTTAACCTCTGAATGTCCTCTAGAAGTTATCATGCACCTTATATTCTTTAGATATTACAGACGTTTTAAAAAGTTCCTCATAGATTTTATACACATTAATAAAAGCAGTGAAACACTTCCTTTATCCCCTAGAATGAACAACAAGCTTCAGCAATATTCATAAATGAACTACAATAGAAACCAACATCAAAGACCAACCTGGGGTGCATTCTGGTAATACAGACACTTTCTTGGTTGTCGTTGCCATTAGTGTTGATAGCACATGTCCTGCTGTTTCTGATGCCACAGCTGAATCTCCAGCAAATAACTGTGACAATTTCAATGTTCCATCTTTGGTACCATCTATCACAGAATTCATAAACCATAATGAGTCAAAGCTATTACAGTATCAGTTTATCTATGTCATTTTGTAAATCTGAGACATAGATTGGCATTTTTTCCAAGTCTGAATCAATAAATTTTTATCTCTTTCAGTCTCAAGTACCAAGATGGGGAAAATCTGCCTTTCGACTATGTGTAACCAGCAGTGGCGTAAGTAGAGTGACGCAAGTGGGGCACATGCTATGGGCACCAAAGTTGGGGTGGGGGGCATTTTTAAATTCCACTTCTCATTTACGACAGTCTCATTTATCCCACTTCACATTTATGTGTAGGTATGTGTAACTGTAGGAAAGAGTCAGGTGATGGTGTGCTGCGGAGAAAAGCAAAAGCACCAGAGAGTTTATTTTGAAAAGAGAGGTTGGAGGAAGTGAGTAATTTCAAGTACGTGTATTGGGAGCTGCTGTGCGGTGCATAAAAATTCAATAAATCCTTTTGGTGTTGTTTGTGCATCACATAGAACTCGCACTGAACACAGGTTGTGCATGAAGTCTCTTGGTAAGAATGATGACTTGAGCAAGTTGGCAAGCATGACGTATGTTTAGTTACAATTGTCTTTTTGTGTCAACCTTCTGGCGAATGGACGTGATCATGACCAGTGTGATTATGTGGATGTGTTCATGGCCAGTGAAATTATGGTCTTTTGATGTGCCATTCGATGGGTTCATATTTTATCTAGCGTCTATATGATATTTGGTGTGAGATCGTGGAAGTGTTATAGGAATCTGAGAATAGTGCATTTTTTCAGAGGAATAATAATAGCCCCTTAAGAAATAACTGACTATGGGAACGCACCCCTGAGTTTGTTGTTTAACATGGCTTCGAGCTTCTCGCTCTTTTGCAGCCAATATCAAGTTGAAGACTCCTTGGTGTTATCTACATTGTAGATCTTGGATTTTCCTGTGGCTTTTCTGCCATTCCAAAATGTGCTGAGTTGATGGGATGAGCTCCAGTTTCTCCAACTTGGCTTGCATTTAATGGATCATCATGTATGGTCTCAAGCTAGAAGAAGCGCGTGGCATATTGTGAATTCCCTACCATCCAAGGGGGATCCCCAACTATGAAGAGCTAAAAATCCTGTGCTCTGATTCTGGGCTCTCCCAAGGAATTTTCACATCCTGCACAGAGCTTCTCAACTCTTCCTGCCAATCACTACGCCCATAGTGAGTTCTCCTACACGCAGTCAACCAGGTCAAAGTCAAAGAATCACGCCTGGGTCTCAAATGACTTCTCCAAGCTTAGTGTACAATGCTGGGTTCTCAACACGTTTTACCACAGGAGGAATCCCTGGAAGAGGGTGGATGATTTCATGAGTCAATGATGGTGTAATTAGCCTCATAGACAGAGGTTTACTTCCACATATGTATACTGTAGCATTGTGCATAGCTGGTGGTCATATAAGGATATTTGTTTCCCCTGGTGTTTCTTTCGACATTTTATTCTCTCTTCTGCTTGTCTGAGAGCTTTTTTTTTCTGGGGGTCAGAGTGGCTAAGAGGGATGGCGTCCACCTCGAATTCTGAAGGTACTGGGTTCAATGTCCAGTAGATTGAATATTATGTATGGACATTTTTTTTTTCAAAACACTGGTCCTAATGATGTCATACTTCCCCCTGGTCTTGTGGGCAGTGAGATCGGATACCTAGCCTTCGCAGATAAGGCGGAAAAATAGAGGAGATCCCGTGTGCAAGTTGCGCACGTTAAAAATCTCACTACAGTTGGAAATTGTAAAGAGTAGGCCATTAGGCCGCTGCGCTGGCAAAATAAATTTAAAACAATTAGAAACCTACCCACAACACAAATATTTATAGAATGTGTAATTCCTATATACACACATTAGGATTCTCACCGGCGCTACGGAGTTTGTGCACTGTGCTGAGATCCTTCTTGTGTGATCTAAGGGAGGAGATCGGAGCACTGACGGAGTTGTCCTAATGCAATGAAGATAGTCCTTAAAAAATCAAAACCCAAACCCCTTTTCGCCCAATCTGAGGTGGTGCCGTTGAGAGAGAGAGCATCGCCACTTGGTGCTATCGGCAGCTTCATCCTCCCAGGTTGCTGGATTTATGTCCAGTGCCCTCATGTCTTTAGTGTACACATCTTTGAACCTCAGCTGCGGTCACACAACTATTCTTGTCCCATCCAGTGGAATAAACACTAATTAAATAAAGCAATCTGTATTTACATCGTAAAGATAGAATTTTATCATTCATCTGCCTGACCTATTCATAGGTTTCATTTGCTGTTAACATGTGATGTCAAATAAAGGGTATAGGACCGTCGGATGCAGTTTCTTGAGCAATGTAGTAACATAGTGTGAAGGTTGAAATACTGAGTGTGCTTGTATCACCAGCTGAACAAACAAAACGAAAGACAGAGAGCCCAACAGTAGGGTTGCATGTGTCAGTAAAAGGAGGAATGGAAGTAAAGGTGAGGTGCAAATAAGATGTAGGGACAAAAGTTCTGGGAGCATTGAAAGGTTTTTGGAAGTGCTGGTCTTTGGGAATGAGGGCTAACAGAAAGTTGTATATTCTTTTTATGGCCCGATGAGGTGGTGCCCACCATGTGCCCTATTTAGTTCCGTTTTGGATTTTGTTGAAGTTCATTCCACTAAAGTGTAAGTGTTTTTCAAGAACCAGAAATGTCTTTCAAGAGGCCAGAATACACTGAAACTTTGAGCAGTGAAGAGCAGGGAAATAAAAGCACAGACCATACCGGATGTTCGCCAGAAATTGTTCCAGAGCACCCATAAGGCCAAATATTTTGGTCTTGTGTTTGATTATACTCCAGATCAGGCATGTCAATAGCAAATGGCACAAACATTTCATTATGGAGATATTGATTTTCAGAAGAAAAAGATTATCCCCAGACCTAAAGGTCTTTTATATTTGGACATGCGCCCTAATATAACCAACTAGATTGAACGGGACGCGCCTCGCCAAAACGAGGAAAAATTTTTTAAAAAAAATTCAGAAGAAAACAATTCATCTAAAAGAGTCTTTCCTTCGGAGCTATTATAGACTGAAAGGGAGGCATCAAAGAAGAGTTGGCCACTCGAAAAGCAGCAGCTGGGAGACTTTTTCAGGCCATAAATCGAGGATTCCTCAGCAAGAGAGAGGTTGGTAAGAAAACGAAGATAGCTGTATACCGCTCTACCTATGTCCCAGTCTTGACATATAGATGCGAGTCATGGGCAATGACTACAACCCATAAAAGCCAGATCCAAACCTCAGAAATGAGGTATCTGAGGAAGGTGGTTGAAGTAACAAGAAGAGACATGGTCCGCAACCAGACGATACGTCAAGGCCTTAAATCCTACCCCCTGCAGACCCAAGTAGAACAGTCCCAATTAAGATGGTTTGGCCATGTCTGCAGAATGGGAGAAGATCGGATACCACGACAAGCATGGGAAACAAAGTGCCAGGGATCCAGACCCCGAGGACGACCCAGAGTCCGCTGGGAGGACAACATTAGACAATCTTTGAAGGACCGAGGACTAGAATGGAACCAGGCCAGGAGGAAGACAGCCGATAGGATAGTCTGGCGCTCTCTCTTCCAAACCTCTACACCTCACGGTAGAAGGGGAACGACTAAGTAAGTAAGTAAGAGTCTTTCCTTCGGTTTATCCAATTAAAACACAAGGATGCTGAAAGCATTGTGGAAGTGATTTTGGGACAACTGGAAGAAGATAAAATGCCATTAGATGACTGTTGGTTTCAGTGTTATGACAGTGCTGCAGTTATGGCTGGTTATTTTTTTTTTTTAAAGGGGAAGGGGGGGGGGGGGGGGGGGGGGGGGGGGGGTGGGGGGGGGGGGTGGGGGGGGGGGGGGGCGGGGGGGGGCAGAGTGGCTAAGAGGTATGGCGTTCACCTCTAATTCTAAAAGTACCAGGTTCGGTTCCGAGTACAGGGAATATATTTGATGGAAATTTTTTTCAGAACCAGTGGGTCCTATTTATGTCATACTTCTTCCTGATCTCATGGGTAGTGAGATCGGATGCATAGCCTTCTCAATATAAAAAGGAGGTGCTGTGTGCAAGTTGAGCACGTTAAAAATCCATCGGCAGCTGGAAATCGTAAAGAGTAGGCCATACAGCCACTGCCCTGGCAAAATTTATAAACATTAGGAAAACCTATTTACCACACACATATGTATAGAATGTGTGGTTCCTGTATACACACACTAGGATCATTGCCGGTGCTATGGAATTCTTACACTGTACTGAGATCCTCCTTGTGTGACCTAAGGGAGGAGACTGGAGCACTGATGGAGTTGTCCGTTTGCAATGAAGATGGTCCTTAAAACCAACACCAAACTATAATAGTGTTGTTCAACATAGGATTATTGAAAAAAATACCAAAGCTATTTTTGTGAACTCGGATAATTATTCTATCAATTTGGTTAGAGTGCGTCCTGCTACCCATGATACAGTGATGGTGACTTTTTATTTGATGCAGCTGAGTCACTTTACTCATTCTTTTCACGTTCTACTTTTCGTTGGCAAAAGCTGAAAGATGTCATACCAATAGTTGTTAAATCTTAGTATGAAACTCGACAGAGTTCTGCAGTGCAGGCTGTGAAGCCAATTCATGAATGCTTTGATATTATAGTGGAAGTCTTGCACAGCATGATTTCTGATCAACATGACACTGCTGATAGAAGAGGTGATGCAAAGCAAGTGCTGAATTGAATTTTGACTTGATTTTTGTGGCTTTGCTTGGATTTTTGAAAAAAAATCTTGTTCGGACTGATGGTGTTCAAAAACGACTCCAAGATCACACTGTGACCTTTCATGATGCTGCTTATGATCTAAATGCCCTTCAAGATTTTATTTTTTTTTGAGAAATCGAGAATCATTGTCCAGCAAATCACTTGAAGCACAGCTAAAACTGTCTGATGAACTTGATATTCAAGTAGAAAAATCACTCCAGAAAGAAGAAACAAATGCTCAGTGAAAACACCAAGGATGTAAGACTCATTGCAAAAGAAAAATAATGAGAATAATGAAAAAAACTATTGATCAGCTCCAAAATTAAATGGAAGAAAGATATGTTTGTCTCTTTGACTCTGATTAGAAATTTGGATTTCTTTTAAATGTTAAAGGATTATTGCTTGACTCAAATAAAAGCAACAGCAATCAAGGTCTAAATATCTTGACAAAAAAGCTGCCTCAACTATGGACAGTTTTATAACACTGATATTAATGGTTTTCAGCTTTATGAAGAAATCTTGGATTGTAAGATAATTTCTGAAAAACCACGCAAATGTTCAGATGTCAAAAGCTGAGGAACTCTCATGTTTATCGATCAGTATGTAGATGAACATGTTTTCCCAAACTTAAGAGTTGCTGTTCGGATTATGCTTTGTGATGAAATCAGTTGTGCACTTTTCATAATTGTCGTTCTCTCCAGCTGTATCAATTCATTTCTTCATTTTCCTCATTGACCGTACCATTATTTAGCATATTTTTTGCACTTACATTTTTTGCTCTGACCACTCCCTAGACTTGTTTATGTTTGGCTAGGTGAATCGTAGTAATACAAGGCTAATCAGACAGGTCAGTGAAATACTTTTATCACTTAAGTCATCTAGCCACCTTTGATAGAGACGATCCTTGTAGACACAAGGTGGTCTCACCCAACTGATGAAAAGAAAGCAGGTTGGCTGTCTAAGAAATCCATCTGGGAGGTGTACGCGTAAACACAGATGATATATGTAATCACTTCTGCTGGACCATCTCTGTATCAATATTACAGATAACTTGTCAGAGGTGACAATATGGGCAGAAGGTATTAGTCAGGAAATAAGTTCACCAATGCATTTGTGAGTTTGTACAAATACAATCGGAAGCATTACTGCCATTTTTGAAAGAGGTCACGAGTTTAAATTTTAAAACTGATATTATAAAAACACGATGGGGATAGTAATGATTTAACACCCTGGCCCACTCCACTTAGTTCTAAAGAGCATACCATTGATTTAATTTGAGAGCCGGAATAGACTTTGGCTTTCATTGGCAAGTTGGTCTACTATACCAATCTGGGACTTAACTGAGAAATGGAAAATATAATCTATCGAAATCAGAGACACAGATCAGACTGCATTGCAACATCAAATTACTAACTCCCAGTGGCCAGAGAGAAGGATCGGGACAAAGTATTCCAGAATTAATAGTGACAGATCAAAGTATTTGGGCGTCTTTATAATTTAAAAGAGAAACCCGCAATTTTAAATACAAGATTTGAAACTTAAGGAATCAGAGCACCCGTCATAAGGTGAATACTAAAATTTCCCTGACCAAGTGTTTGAAGCATCTAAACAAAGTTGCTGTGACCATTCTACTGTGCCAGGAGATTGTGTTCTCAATAATGTGGGTTCGTGGTTCGAAGCTACAAGACAGTACCAGACCAGTCTGAAGTAAGAATCTTCGCCACTATTTTTGTGGCTCAAGAGCTGTGTTCGACACCAACTACCTACATTGGACATGTTGTGAAGACACCCACCTTGACATTAGGAGTGAAATTCATCTAGATGCCTTTTGAGTCATGTTTCTGCTAACACTGGGTCATACCTTGATGAACAATGTTACATGTAATATTAATACAGTAGTTGTAGAATTCTGGCCATTGCATTGCTTCGGTCTGTTCATTGTTTCATTCAATTATTCTTCATCGTGCCCTTGATGGTACATTACGCGAATGTGGGTTTAGAATCTGGTGAGCGTAATAATACTTGAATTGTGAACTTCAATTGACGTGATAAGTCCTTCATAGAGTCCACATAATTTAATGTACATCTTTACACGTAAGACAATTCACACAGGTTGATCATGAACATTACATATTAAATTTGGATCCTATATCGAATATGATATCTATGCATATCAGTCCTTGTCCAGTAACATGAATTACTATAGGCAGAACGTCATAACTATATGTACGCGCGGTTGGTGATCCCAACGGCCGACAGTGAGATTATGCGTCTGGCAATATCAAATAATATGGACTGTTAATTCCTCCTTCCCTGAGTTTAGTTAATTACTAACCTTAATCAATTCATCTCTTCACAATAATAATGGACTGACCCATGTCCGTACTTGAATAAAATACATCTGTGCGGCAATACCATGCCCGACACTGGAAGGAATAAGGACTTTTTTTTTTTTTTCCTCGCATGAGGTCGCATATTTTAACAATTTTCCTCGCTTGAGGTCGCATATTTTTTCCTCGCATGAGGTCGCATTAGTACCCGCACAAATCCGGCCCTGGTCAAGACCACATGTCCCAACACAAGAAGACCCAATGACAACATGTGTCACCGTAGTGATCTTCTGTGTTCTCACACAAGAGACCTAATGACACATGAATGTCACTGTACCGGTCCCTGTGTCTAGACACATGATCCTAGCCAAAGGCCGGATAAGAGCGTTGGGTCTTCACAGCATTATTCGTGCTGGACTCCCAATACTATATGGAATAAGGACACGTCTTTACAGCTCGACGGTCAACACAAAAGGGTCCCGTCTCTTGGTCACTGTGCGTGACCTACCAACGCTAACACGTCATAATTCGATCGTGTGTATAGCGTTCAATAGTCTAATAATATTTTACATTATATTAAATGCTGTAACCCCTAAAATTGCACGCTGCTAACCTCTAGCAGGCGGCGTCAATAAAAATACCGTAACAATGCCTCTAGAGAAGAGTCCTCATCACAAAAAAAAACCTGACCACGACTGTTGAGAGCACATCATGGGCAAAGTGATTTTGAAAAAGGTATATTTGGAGAGATCGCTATGCACCATGATGTGCCTCACCAAAACACTAAATTCATCAGGAGATGTGTAATCCCCGATAAGGAATATGCGTGATTGCCCGAAGTATGTATTGAGAGACATGTCAAAGTTAGTATAACCTGCATGTAGAGCTATAAACATTTGAGGAATATATTTATTTGCCGACTAAAAGAAAGTGTGCACGAAGGCACAAAACTATAATAGTATGAACATTGATGACAATTATAATGTGTCAAGAATGACTGGGAAAGAATAAAGTAAACGGACAAAGTTATAAATGTGCTAGAAAAGCACAGACTATATTATTATGAATAGGAGGAAGAAATTTACAGAAGCATGGAACTATTTATAAAGAAAATATTGAAGGAAGTAATTGGTATTCAATTTCAAGATGTTAAATTATGTTGCTCATGGAAGTCTTATGTATATTAAAATGAAAGTCGTTCAAACAGAGGTCTTCAGAGAATCTTTGAAAGTTTTGGATTCTTTATTTTAACATTCAACAATTAACAGTTTGTTCCAGTTGGTTGAGGAATACGACTATAAATATGCATAAGAACGATTACACAGAAACGTTCTAGCCAGTTTTTAAAACAAATTAAAGAGAAAACATTTTAAGGCGGTCGGAAATTTTATTAGACAATTTGGTTCTTGTGCGTTAATTCACCGGGAAATTAATATTGTGGCAATTTATTACCCAATTCGAGCACCGTACTATTTCTTGACTCAAAAAGTGTCATTTCACATTGTGAGCTCTCCGCCCTCCCCCGTTGTTAAGAATTTTTTTTAAAACACGCCTGCCGTTCGCCTGCCGTTAATTTAAACCGTAAGGGTAGTTACGTAGCACATTCTGCCGTAGGGGAGTGAAGTATTATAGACTTCGATGTACCGGGTCCCAGCTTTATGAGGTGGGGGTGGCCTGTTCCCTCCCTCGCTGCCGTTGCCTTCTCTAACTCAAGATCACAGTCAGGTACCCTTTTACAGCTGGTTAGACTGATGCGTGACACTACCAAGGTTTGAACACGAAACCCGTGTTAGAGACTTCACCATACTAGGTCCAGCATCGAGAGGTGGGGAGACCATTTTCCTTCCTCGCTGTCTTTTCCTTCCCTAACTCAAGTTAAGTACCCATTTATAGCTAGGTAGGCCCCACCTCTCGATGCTGGACCTAGTATGGTGAAATCTCTAACATGGGTTTTGGGTTCAAAGCTTGGTAGTGTCACGCATCAGTCTAACCAGCTGTAAAAGGGTACCTGACTCTGATAGGGACTTGAAAGCTGATGATGATGACTAGCAATTCCCTAGACTTGAGGGTCTTTTATATTTGGACATGCGCCCTAATATAACCGACTAGGTTGAACGGGACACGCCTCACCAAAACGAGACAAAACTGTTTAAAAAAAAAAAACATTCGAGTAAGTTGTATTTTTTCCGGATTAAAAAAAAAAGGACGGACGGGGTGGGTAAGAGATTTGTGACGTTGCGTAAGTGGGTGGCAAAAAATGTCACAACTCCACGCCTAGACACTGAGATTGGATTCAGGCGAGAAAAAAAGAAAAAAAATTGTAAGAAATAGTACGGTGCTCGAATTGGGTAATAAATTGCCACAATATTAATTTCCCGGTGAATTAACGCACAAGTACCGACAATTTTACTGAGTCAATACATCAGTAAATTATGGAAATAGAGAAAACCCTAGACAACCTACAGACTACCAACAATTTGTTCTTAGCAACGACCTATTGTAGTACTCAGCAAGCTAAGTCTTTTGTAATAGACACGCAATGGACACTAATAACCACCAGTCCCCAATTAAGTCTCAGTGAAGACAAATTTAAAAACCTCCTAAAATCTTCTTCATCCATATTTATTTAAACTTGTTAAAGACTAATTGATTATTAAATTTGTTATATGTTATTTTACAAATTCATAGTCGATCCAGTTTTTATTGATAAGAGAGCGCATGTATGATTGAAAATCTTTAATATATATAAACATACATTTACAGCCATAGAGCTAATACTAATTATAAAAGGAATTTCGCTGGATTAAACCAGCTGGGGGCTCAACAAAGCCAAACCATTGCTTAAAACTTCACAAAAGGTGCAGGATCAGATATAAGTTAATAGTGCTCTGCCCTATGCAGCATTGTTCTTGACTTCTGAATTGACGACCCATTTTAGATACTCTTGAGTTTTGGCCACTAGTGGATCACTGCTGCAGAGCAAAGGGGCAGCAAATCCTGTGACATGCATAATACTGCAATTTCAATTTCTAGCCTGTGAGCAATCTTTTAGCAAGTTAAAACTGAATCATATCTGAGAACTGCAATGGGGCAAGAGATACTTCTGCTTTGCCCTTGATCTTGACTGAGGAAACTAAAAATAACAAATTTAGCTGACTTAATTGATCAGTTTTCATCAGCTAAAGTTAGAAAAATCTATTTTTAGTGGGAAGCTCTAAATAATTGTCAAAAAATATTGTCAAATAAAAGGTAAATTCCTTTGTTATTTTCAGATTTTAAAAATAAATACCAGTAACAATTTTTGTAGATATGCACTGGTAGTTTTTGCAGTTTCTAAACTGAAATGGCATTGACAAAATTAGAAATATGTATGTGGGTATAGCTATAAAAATATATTAGCAACAATGTAAACTTAACTTTTTTAAATAACAAAAGCATATTTTCTTTTTATCATTTTGTAACCGGTATTATAACGAGTAACCAATTTGAGCATCAATATAAGAATTCAGCCAGAATTTTAAAGGACAGTTTTCAAGGAGTGCCATTTTTGTATTTGCCCTGGGTGCCATCAACCCTGGTTACACCTCTGGTAACCATTTTATAAATGTGAACTTTCCTCGTAAATAACAACTAATTTTTTATTTACAAAGAGAATACATCAGAATTAAATTTCCTTTTATTTTTTGTTTTTGGCTTTTCAAAGAACAGATGGTCACCACGGCAACTGAACCCCATGCAAAAAGACTGCATGAAAGTACTTTATATATTCTTTCAGTAGTGGTCACTGTAGCACTTTGTCTTGTACAATGAGGTTGTGAGCTACATGCACCTCAAAGACCACAAGATCCATTCAAGGTGATACAAAATTCAAAACCAACATAATACAAAAATGTTTAATGAGAATAGTCTAGCAACCTTCTGAATGCCTATGTTCTATAAGAAGCGGACAGGCAAAGAACAAGAATCTTAATATCAGAAAATTGTCCTTACCAAACATGTTATTTTATCTGATCCCACTTTTACAGTCATGAACTGATAAATCAACTACTAGTTAATATATCTATGTTTTCTTAACTACCAAACCATACCTAACAGTTCTTCATATTTCAAATCAAAAAAATCCATTGCACTGTCAATGATTTGAAACATCTGTGAGAATTTTGGTCTATGTCCTTTCTCACTTTCTGTCCACAGTTTTCCTGCACTGATGACCTGTTAATAACAATATCAAAACTGTAGATAAATAAACCAGGCAAATCATTAACATGTTTCTTTTTTCTCCCTTTGGAGCATGGGGTCATTACTACTGCTGATCCTTTTGCAGAAAGCCTGCATCAAAGCATTCATGTGTCTTGTGGTGGTGGTTCCTGTAGCAATTGGTTATACATGATGAGGTTGTAAGCCTCATGCAAAAACCTTACGTTAGTTGCCTTTTACGACATGCATGAGGGAATGAGGGTCATATTCATTCTTTGCCTCTTCAGAGACCCCACGGAAAATGCAAGCAATAAAGTAAATGTCTAGCAGAAAAGAGTAAAAATGCAATTACTTATACAATGCGATTAGATAAGCTTGCTAAAAGAACCCATGCCTACATGAACAGAAAAAAACAGTAGATGAATGAACTGGGATCACAGTAAAATACTCAAGTACAGATCTAAAAGAGACTATTATAATAATCAACAATAATATTAAACTACAAAGCATTACAACAAGAGGTAATCTGATCATCAGAAGCATTCCCATCACAAAATATTTTGACACACAATTATCTTCTTGAGGTTCTAGGGAGGTACGGGGGTGGACCTGCTTGGGTCATGACTCCCAGAAGTCATCCTTCTGTTGTGTTTCTTTTGCACTGCCTGCACCGGGAACTGAACCCACTTCACCTTGTTTGTAATAACTCATGTGGCTCTTCATTTTTGGTTTCTGCCATTGTGCCAACTTGATACAATTATGACAGCAAAGATTTTGTTGTACGTAAACTTAATTCCATTGCCTGGTGTGGTTCTTCCACAACCAGCATGATGCCTTTTTTTCAACACTTTGAAGTCTTCAAAGTGCCTTCGTCCTTTGACTGTCCCTTCAGGCTTAATTGCTTCAGTAGATCATATGTTAAGGCATACAGAAGACCTCATAAGTACTATTACAATGACAAAAATTAATGTAATAAAATGAAATATGTTTAAAATTAAATAACTTTAAGAAAAATATCAACAACCTGAAAGTCATAAACATATAACTCTGAATGTCACAATTGTCCAGATTTAGCTAATAGAGACAGAAGAATTAAATTAAAATGACCAATTATTTTTAAGAAATGGAACTTTAAAATGCATTAACACTTCTATAAATAAATACAGCAGAAAATGTAAATAATGGAAAACACATACCATGAAGAATGTTAAAAAAAAATTACAAAAGAAAGCAACACAAACTGAGGCAGGAACAAGCAGGATTCAGAAGAAACAAACAATTTGCAGAACATATATTTACCCTCAGGAACATAATAGAGCAGTGTTAAGAATGACGGTGGCAGCTGAATATAAATTTTGTTGACTTTGAAAAGGTATAGAAAATACTGAGGGCATATGGAATCCCTAAGTGCCAGGTTTCCATCATTAAAAACCGGTATGTTAATTTTACATGCAGTTTTGGGCAGAGCAACCTAACGTTTAAGGTGAAAACAGGAGTACGGCAGTGATGACCCTTATCAACCACTGTGTTTTTAACTGTCATAGACTGGGCGTACACAAGACATCAGCACATGCTCCTACAGGAATAAGATTGACAGCATTCTATACACTGAAGGACCTAGATTTCACTGATGACATTGCACTATTCACACACTCACATCAACACATCCAATAAAAAACAGACAGGATTGAATAAACATAGACAACAGGTGGGATTAAACATTAATCTCAAGAAGACAAAGCCATGATACTCAATATAAAAAATCCTTCACCTAATAAAATAAGGGACCAAGAGCAAGAAAATACAAACACATGTACATACTTAGGTAGCATAGTAACACTAGGTAGTATAGTAACACTAGGTAGCATAGTAACACTAGGTGGCAGAACAAAGCAAAGACATCAGAAACCGAATAAAGCCAAAATAGCCTTCGCAATCTAAACAAAATCTGGACTTCTTCCCAGTACAGTACGAACACTAAATTAAAAATAAAATACGAGAACTGCATAATTTCTGTACAGTGCAGAATCCTTGAGAGTAACAGAAAAGGAAACTGTCCTCTTTCCACACAACCTGCCTAAGGAAAATTCTTTTAATTTTCTGGCTGAACACCATCACCAACCGAGAACTGCAAACTCTGAGCTTCATCATAGCGGATAGATGTTGGAATAGTGTTAGCCACATCCTCAGAAGAGACCCTGACACCATCACCAGAGCTGTCATGCTGTGGCCTCCAAAAGAAAAAATGAAAGCAAGGTCGGCCAAAAGCCACCTGGTGGAGAACTGTGGAGGCACAGATGACACAGATGGAGATAAGTACACTTGTGTCACATTCAGCACATAGACAAACAGAGACAAGTATACTTGTCATATTCAAGATATATTTGATTCAAAAGCATCAGTCAGTCTTCTACACAGAGACTTATCAAGTCCTTTGCCTCTGTTTTTTTCTCTTTATCTTTCAGTTTCCTGTGTAGTAAAGGTCTTCAATTAGTTCATATAAAAAATGTGCCATCTGTTCATTTCCTATCTACATGTCCTTTATCTTCTTATGTCTGTCTTGGACTCTCCAGTTCCTTGCTCTATTTTTTGGGTCTATGTCTTTTACCTTGGAGATTCCAGCATAAGGACTGCCTTGTGATGCTATCAGCTGGTTTCTTCAAAGTCTATTATATCTACCTCAAAAATGTTTCCTCACCTCTTGTTCCACCGGTTGATACTTTGTTTATTTTCACTTCCACATTGATGGGTGTCACATATGAAAAAGTGCAGCTAGTTTTCATTCACTTTTGCCGCCCGCCGCCCCCCCCCCCCCCTCAAGTATATTTTTTGCTACAGGAATGCCGGTTTCACTAGTGCAATATACACGTGAGCTGTTTGAGCAATTAGCACGGTGAAACAGAGAGCAGAGTGCGGAGCATGTCGTAATTGATTCTTTGATCAGGGGAACACACGGGATGAGTCCAGGCGTTTAATAGTTTCTTTGAAGATTCAAGGGGGCGATCAGTCTGAGACGTATATTGGAGTGTTACATTTTCAGTGTAATTAAACTTACGAGTTTGAGACGCAGCAGAGGTGGTAATATTTCCTTTCATACAAGAATCGAATGGCAAAGTGGCTCGGGTCTGGCATAGGTGTGACTTTCGCATTAAAGGGCAATTGAATGGAATTTATCAATATATATAACAGGTCTCTCAAATAGCCATTTATCAGTTGCTCAGATATCTATATGAAACCACTAGCTCGAATATTCTAGTATTTCTCGTACAGAGTGAAAATTATTAGATTTCTCGTGGAGTGTTTCATTTTTCTGATTGCGGTAATTTATATTTCTAGTCTTTAAGTGATTTAGTGTGTTAAAGAGTTCATTATATTTCACTGAGATTTTCTGTGCTAATTAAATAACTTATAGCTAAATTTTCCAGCCGTAAAGTAAATTTAATTACTCGCTATTTTTCCAGTAAAAGATGTTTTAAATTGACTAGTACATACATTAAATAACTGTCTACTGACGGCATATATTATTTACTGATATCCATTTTATGTAATTTTATGAATTCTTCTTCTTCTTCTTCGTTCGCCCTGAAAAGGACGGTGGTTGCATTGTGTCTGTTTACGCCTAAGCTATGATATCTGCACCTTTCGGTCGACACATCCAACTTCAGCACGGCATTTTTTAGGGACCGGGTTTGCCTTCCCATTGCGATCCGCACTCGCTCAGCCAGACTGCACTGCTGCAGACTGTTTCCAGGACCACCACGTGGAGGTGGAGTGCGGTCTTGACCAGCTCTGGTTCGCTGGTCCTGATGCAAGCAGTACAGCTATGGGTCGCTGACTGCATTCACTATTGCTGCATCTTGGGGTCCCAATTTTACGAATGACTAGCGTTCATATCACGCGTTAAATAAACGACAGGTTAGGCTAGCCACGTGTGTTTTAAATCTAATTTATAACAGAGCGGTGAAGAGGTCCTATTTTAACACGTGTTAGATATGAGATTGATAATTTGGTTAAAATGTTTATAGATTCTTTCTATAATCTAGGCCAATTAAACCTGAGTACTAGCGGCTTTCTTATGGCCATATGAACTTACGATCACATGAACTTATAATATCATATAAGCATCCAGATATATTTAATGAGCTTCTTGCTGTGACCTGTGCGGTCCTTTTACCTCATTTTGTCATGAGAGAAAACCAGAACAGAAACATTAAATTATAATCTTAACTGGAACAGAACTATTACCAGATTTATTTAGATCAATCTCATCAGCCAGCTGGGCGAAATATATCGTCAGCAACATTTGTATAACTTACCATAGTGTCCCAGCCACTTGAAGCTAGGCACCTAGGAACTATCTATGTTCTATTCATCCTACATCGGCGATCACCACGTATGAACCTTACTCCCACCAACTGAAGGCAGAGATAACTTATTGTATCCAGGACAAAATTAAATCACTGACTCTAGCGATTCCCGTGAAATTTGCAGTCAGCAATTACGGCGAATCTGGGGCTTGATTCAGCACAACTCAATTTTGACAATACATAGTCTTATTACTTATTAGTGTATTTCCTTGGAATGCCTGCAACAACTACTGGGGTAAGCATAAATCTGAAAGTGGCCACTGAATGAATGTGAATTGGATGAACGGAGAAAGAAACTTAAGTCTTTGATTACCATCAGTATACTTACATGGTTTCTTCTTTTTTTTGTCTCACTAATCTGAGTAGTCACGGGATAACTTACATGTAGAACCTGTTCTTTTCCCATACTGACTATCTCATAACTTGATGTTAAATTTTTGATCTTTTGGGTTAATTAACCTCTGTTGGGATCTTCTTTCTTTTCCTTTACCAAAGGGGAGAACCTATTTGATTAATTGTCATTTGTCTGTAAACCATGATCTATTTATGTATTTGATTTATGTTGTGATTTTCCATTGATAATAAACTTAATTAACCTTTAGTTATAGTGTCGGTCAACCCCTATTCATTATATGTTATTCATAGTTTGTTTTCACGTTCGTGCGTATTTGTCACAGAATTGTGCGCATGTGAGTGCAGTGTAACTTGTATTTCTTACAGGGAGAGAAAGTATGTCTGATTTAAAGTTAGTCGTCCAGATAGGCTGGATTAGATAAATTATTCTATCCAGAGACTGTCCTTTTTCTTGCACGATCACCTCGTGATAAAACTATTTCTTAACCCTTACTTTCACATTGTCAACACTATCACCTCTGTTCTGACAGGGCTATAAACAGCTATTACCTATCTGATTAATTTACGACAATGGGCATACCATTTTATCCCTTCTATTCTGCGTGAGTATCCATTTATTAAAGTTTTGGCTGTCATTACCACTGGTGTAATCTTATAGGTATTAAGGCCCAACCAGAAATACAAAAGTTAATAAGACACTATATTACAAAAACAAAAGCTAACATATAAAAAAAAAAATGAGGATGCTAGCCATTAGTTTACAGTGGTAAATTTCCCCCCAGATAAATACAGGTTGACTATAAATAAACCTCCAATCAATATTAAATGCATACCAGCATAGACACTGCCATATTTCAGAACAATAAAACAATATAAACTATAAAATGTAAAAATACCTACGAGAGAAATAGTACAGCATAGAACATAAAATAAATACAAACAAGAAAACATTACAATAAATGAAACGCATCCTGATATAACCAACAGCTCCATGTATGTGGTAAAAATAAAAACCACTGGTGTATTTATAGAACAGAGTAGAGATGACAGCATTATCCACAGAATCCACATTTGTAAGTTGGTTCCTTGATGGTCCTCAGATAAACAATACATCTTTCAGGTTGGAGCTGCCCATATAAGGACATTTTTTGTTGGTGTTGTGTGGGTATATCTCTCTGTATACATCTCTTGGGTATATATTCTGAAGTACATTGCTTTAGCGTACATCTCTGTAGTACATCACTTGGGAATATATATATATATATATATATGTGTGTGTGTGTGTGGTACATTGCTTGGGTGTATTCCTCTGTAGTATGTCGATTGGGTATATCACTGTAATATTTTGCTTGAATATATTTTTTGTAGTAGTACTACAGTTCTTTTTTCATCTTTCTCTTTTGCTGTATTAAGATACTTACTTAGTCGTTCCCCTTCTATTGTGAGGTGTAGAGGTTTGGAAGAGAGAGTGCCAGACTATCCTATCAGCTGTCTTCCTCCTGGCCTGGTTCCATTCTAGTCCTCGGTCCTTCAAAGATTGTTTAATGTTGTCCTCCCAGCGGACTCTGGGTCGTCCTGGGGGTCTGAATCCCTGGCTCTTTGTTTCCCATCCTTGTCGTGGTAGCCAATCTTCTCCCATTCTGCAGACATGGCCAAACCATCTTAGTTGGGACTGTTCTACTTGAGTCTGCAGGGGGTGGGATTTTAGGCCTTGACGTATCGTCTGGTTGCGGACCATGTCTCTTCTTGTTACTTCAACCACTTTCCTCAGATACCTCATTTCTGAGGTTTGTATCTGGCTTTTGTGGGTTGTAGTCATTGCCCATGACTCGCATCCATATGTCAAGACTGGGACATAGGTGGAGCGGTATACAGCCATCTTCGTTTTCTTACCAACCTCTCTCTTGCTGAGGAATCCTGGATTTACGGCCTGAAAAAGTCTCCCAGCTGCTGCTTTTCGAGTGGCCAACTCTTCTTTGATGCCTCCCTTTCGGTCTATAATAGCTCCGAGATATTTAAAGTGGTCGACCTGCTCCAGGACCTGTTCTCCCAGCTTAATCTGATGTCTTCTTTCTTCTCATGATATCACCATGGATTTTGTTTTAGAGCTGCTTATGACTATCCCTCTCTTCTCCAGCTCTTCCTTCCAGACTTGCAGGTTGGATTGGAGATGTGCCTCTGATTTTGTATTAAGTTAAGTACTATAAATGTTTGGTATATCTTATAAGTGTTGATAATTATAATTTATGAGATTGCTGTTCTTTTGGCTTCCTTATTATCAAAGAAACATATAGAAAAAACATGTGCAGTCAACGTACGACTTGTTGCAAAGAAAGCTCAAATACATACCATGCTAACGTAGTCATCAACAATTTTGTACATATGTCCTCTCTGTTCCTCTAGAAACTCTAACTTCAGAGACAGACATCTCTGGTTCACATCACTTTTAGATGTCATCTGGTGAATTAATTTACAGGCACACAATTCATCCATAAATGTGGAACAGGTGTTGAGAATAGATAGACCCAGATAATTGCCCAATATAGTAAAACAGTATATAACAAGAACTCAAATTAATATATAAGGATCAATGATGGGGTGAGGATAAGGTGTAGTTTGATGGGTGCTCGTGTGGATGATAGCAGATAATTGGTGGATTTTTTGTCATCCTGGACACCCTGGGCTTTCTCACCCCTTTTCACCTTGTTAACAACATGGCAGATATGAGAGACTTTACTTTCTGTTGTTGATTGTATTTGTTGTTTTTTTAATTGTTTGTTTTTTGGAAAGGGGACGGCACACACAGTCACACCATTTTGCAGTTTTTATTTACTATATTTGAAGTGAGTGGAAGGGGGAGAAGATACTATATTTAGATATCGGAAATCATATTTTATTATCTAGGAGTAAGAAGTGCGTGGCATACTGTGCAATCCCCGCCATCCAAGGGGGCTCTCCAACTACGGAGAGCTAAAATTATGTACTTTGGTTCTGGGCTCTCCCAAGGAATTGTCACGTCCTGAACACAGCCACTTCTCAGCTTCCCCTGCCTATCACTGAGTCCATATTGAGATTCTTCTGAATGCAGTCAACCAAGTCAAAGAATTATGCCTGGGGCTCAAGTGACTTCTCCAAGCTTAGTGTGCAAAGCTGGGTTCTCAACAAGTTTCACCACAGAGGGAATCCCTGGAAGTGTGTGGATGATTTCAACAGTCAATGAGAATGTAATTAGCCTTACAGATATTGCTTCACTTCCACGTACATATATTGTAGCATTGTGCATAGCTGGTGGTCATATAAGGATGACTCCACAAATGCCTCCATGCATTTTTTTAACTGATAAAACCAGCATTATGTTAAAGTATGTCAATTTTCAATATAGTTCAGAGAAACAATTAATAATTGACATACAGAAACAGGGACAAATACTGATCTAAACATATGAAGTTACATTTCATTAAACTGTAAAACATGGCTAATAATAATGCATTATGTCTGCTTATAATGAATAGAACTGGATACAAAAGTGAAGGGAATGAATAAGACATGGACAGATATTGAGCTCATGACGTGGGACTGGACAACGTGGCATGTGTGAGTTGAAGGTCAATGCTCCTTGAGGAGCTAAATGGTGAAGATGATGATGGTCATCACCACCCTCATGATGATGGTGATGTCGGTTCACAATTGTTTTTACCTTTTACTGAAGGCTTTCTTGTCGATAAATCTGTTAGCATGTTGTTTATTATTAGCTTTCTTTCACCATGTGACAACTAAATAAAGAACTGGACAAGATACACAAATCCTATTTTTGTAGGATTATTATTAAAACGTTTAATCCGCTGATAATCATCACCATCGTTTCTCTTTTTGCTCCTTATTGAGTAATCAGTGATGGTGTGAGGGAAAGGGGTAGTCTGATGGGGTGCTTGTATGGCTGATGGTAGATAATTGGTAAATTTGATGTAATCTCGTTCACCCTTGGGCTTTCTCACCCCTTTTCTCCTTGTTAACAACAGGGCAGCTATGAGACTTCAACCCATGAAGGGTTGAACGGGATACTTTATAAAAATTTAAAAAAAAATTCTTATTGAGCATGGCTCCGCGACTGCAGTTTGTTCCTTGGCATGAAGCTTGCACCAGACGATAGTTGTGGTTTTGTAACGGTGATTTCAATAGCAATGTGTTTTAATGATGAGGCTACCAGCCCCATTCACATTACCGTTTTGTTTGCGGGGGGGAAGGGGGGGGGGGGAACCAATTGACAAATGATAAGGCAAGGTACAAATTGCGTGTTTTTGTTTTTTTTAAACTTAACAGTATATAGGCCTAGGCCTAATGATTACTATGCAATTAATATGCCCTATAGGTAGCCTATATATCCATAGCAGATTAGATATAGATAGATAGATAGATAGATAGATAGATAGATAGATAGATAGATAGATAGATAGATAGATAGATAGATAGATAGATAGATAGATAGATAGATAGATAGATAGATAGATAGATAGATAGATAGATAGATAGATAGATAGATAGATAGATAGATAGATAGATAGATATAGATAGATAGATAGATAGATAGATAGATAGATAGATAGATAGATAGATAGATAGATAGATAGATAGATAGATAGATAGATAGATATAGATAGATAGATAGATAGATAGATAGATAGATAGATAGATAGATAGATAGATAGATAGATAGATAGATAGATAGATAGATAGATAGATAGATAGATAGATAGATAGATAGATAGATAGATAGATAGATAGATAGACTTACTTTACACCATCACTTTGAGTAAGAACTGCTCTTAAGTTAAAACTGAAAATGAAATGATAAAACACATAGAGTTGTAAGGGTTTTCCCGTTATTCTGTAATGAAGGGGAACTTACTCTTTACAGTCACAATCAATTAATATGAAACAAATATAAAGGTATGTTATCAGGCACTCGCAGGAAATAAAGAAGTAGAACACCAGACAACAGAAAAACAACAGACATGAGTGGCTTACCCAGGATTTGAACACTGGACCTTCCGTGCGACAACCCCGCCTAGCCATGCAAGCGAATCACACTATCCGCTCTGCCATCTACGCATCATCAAAAAATGATGTTTCAATGGCAGGTCAATAGTGCGAACCACAATACACGACACCAGAAGTCCTCCATGGGCAGTTCAGCCTATTAATGACGCAATCACTTCTGTTGTATTTCTATCAAGCAGTATAGGCCGAATCCAACAAGACCCTTAGGACCTTAATACTGTGTCCAGTAAATGATAGTAGACTAGAACAGTGAGAACAGGATAGTGGGTAGGTTTGGTATTGTACAAACATTTATTACAAATAAGGGAGGGAAACCTGAGGCCTGTAAACAGTAAATTAATATGAAACAAATATAAAGGTATGTTATCAGGCACTCGCAGGAAATAAAGAAGTAGAACACCAGACAACAGAAAAACAACAGACATGAGTGGTTTACCCAGGATTTGAACACTGGACCTTCCGTGCGACAACCCCGCCTAGCCATGCAAGCGAATCACACTATCCGCTCTGCCATCTACGCATCATCAAAAAATGATGTTTCAATGGCAGGTCAATAGTGCGAACCACACTATTGACCTGCCATTGAAACATCATTTTTTGATGATGCGTAGATGGCAGAGCGGATAGTGTGATTCGCTTGCATGGCTAGGCGGGGTTGTCGCACGGAAGGTCCAGTGTTCAAATCCTGGGTAAGCCACTCATGTCTGTTGTTTTTCTGTTGTCTGGTGTTCTACTTCTTTATTTCCTGCGAGTGCCTGATAACATACCTTTATATTTGTTCATATTAATTTACTGTTTACAGGCCTCAGGTTTCCCTCCCTTATTTGTAATAAACAGTCACAATCAGTGTTGCCATAGCTGGGTATTTTTTTTACTAGATCTGGGGTTTTTTTTGCTTCCGTCTGGGTATCAGGGTTTTTTCTTTTTCTTCAAATCTGTATTAATCTGGGTATATTTAACAATCGGCATTTACTATGTTTGTATATTCTGGGCACTGAGCATTATACATTATATTTATATTATAATTAAATGTAAACAATTATGTGCTATATATTTTTTTTATACCACTTACATTTAATTCTTATTTTTAACCACATCAATGACGTTGTTTTTTGACTCGTTTACATCAATTATCGATTTCCTGTTATTCTGTTAATGGCTGTCATCTACAATGCTCAGTCATTTTTGTGATGTGTTTTAAAGTATTCTTTTTAAATTTCAGACTTAAGCAGATAAACAGCATATTGTTTGTTTGTTTTTTTGTTTTGTTATTATAAGATTATAAAATGAGCGATGATGAAGGTACGCTAGGTAGTTGTAGCAGCATGACGACACACACGCCACCTCACTCCTCAGCATGCTTCGAAAGAGTGTTTTCGAAGGTTAACTTAGTTAAAACTAAACAAACCAACAAGCTTTTGTGTGAAGCAGTTTCCAATCGAATACTAGCCAAGCAAGCAGTTGCCAAAGATGGAGTTTGTCGTGAGTTTAATTCTAGTCAAAGCGTGGTTGAAGATGTGCGTGAAGGACGTTTTTCGAGCAGAGATAAAATCATTGTTATATAAGAATTTTTGGAACTAAAAAACTGGGTTTATTTATAGAACTTGAATGGCAACCTTGGTCACAATCTACTCGGGTTGGTTATAAAATACTTCTGACGTGTCTTCACTGTCCGTTTTCTTGTTGTCATTGACATGTTATCAGAGATAACCTCCAAAATATCCTTCTTATACTGTGTGGGTTGAAGGTCTATGCCCATCGTGGAGCTAAATGATGAATGTAGTTGAATTAGACATTTAATTTCTTATACTTTTGGAAGGTCGCCTGAGGCTCAGTGGAAAAGGGCAGCCAGAGCGGTAGACAGGACTCATCAAAGACTCCAAGCACAACCCTGATCCAATCAGTACATTAGTCAAGTCAGCTGATGAACTGGTAGCAAAGGTATATCCAAACTTATATACAACGTATACCCCTAATACCATCTGACATGCCCTTTTGCTTTAAGGGACTACAATTTCCTATTTGGCTGAGTTTTGCCTTTGTCGATTAACAAGTTTCAAGAAAAAAAAACATTAACCGTTGCTGGCTTACAACTGGGGGAGTCTTGCTTTTCCCATTAACAGCTGCATGTGGGATGTTCAGGAATTGAAAGCAAAAATTATCTTTTTGTTTATGCCTCTACTGGAGAAACGCTCCACATTGTGTATATTGAGGTGTTCGGTAACAATGCTATTCATTAATTATGTATATGTATATTTGAATAAAAAAATATAGGCAACTGATAATAATAATAGCATATTCAGTCATAACTGACTATGGGAATGCGCCCCTAAAGTGACAGCCCTCAGCTGCTTATTTTCCTGATGTTCCTTTCGACGTTTTCTCCTATCTTCTGCTTGCCGTGAGAACTTCTTTTCGCCCAGTCTGCGGTGGCCCCACAGAACAAATTAACCAAGGCTTATGTCTTTTTTTTTAACCGACCAAAAACACGCTATTAAAAGTTATTACTGTATTTTTTTTAAATTCGGGCAACGCCGGGTATTATCTGCTTGTATGCATATAAGTGATGAACGCCCTCTTTTAGTAATATATTTTTTCCTCATTGTGCATATATAGTGTAACTATTGCACTGATATAATGGCTGCTGATCATGTGCTTCAAATGTGCCCAACATATGAGGACAAGAGAAAGCGCATATGGTCATCACCAGTACTATTCCTAGAAAAGCTCTACGGAGATGTCAACAGCCTCAGACTGACCACTGCTTTCTTTGAACATATTCAAGTTGACGTCAGAGGGTGATCTTTAAACATATTCAAGTTGACGTCTGAGGGTGAACGAAGAAGAAAAATTACTGTTCTGTTTTAAATGTTAATTATGGTATTTTGGTACTATTGTTGGTGTTGAATGAAAATTAGGAGTTTACGTGATGAATTTTTTTCCTCTTTGAATCCTATCGTCTGTTAAATTGTGATTTTTCTTGGTGTGATAAATTGCTTTAATAATTTTTGTAGTACTCTGGGGAGTTTGTGCTAGTTGAATGTTCTACATTCAGTTCTATTTTGCAGTAATTCATTCATTCATAACCCTCCACTCCCAAAGGAGCATAGGCCTTCAACAAACACATGCCAAGTTCTCCTGTCACGTGCCATCATCTCAAGTTCTTTCCATGTTCTCCTCATCATTTTCACCTCTGTTTCCAACTCTCTTCTCCATGTACTTCTTGGTCTTCCTCTGCCTCTCTTGCCCTGGGGGTTCCAGAACAAGGACTGCTTGTAATGCTATCAACAGGTTTCCTCAGTGTGTGTCCTATCCATCGCCATCGTCTTCTTCTCATCTCTTGTTCCACTGGTACTTGTCCAGTTCTTGTCATCAGTTCCACATTGGTAACCTTGTCATACCATTTTAATCCCTCTATTCTACGCAAGCACCCATTTATGAAAGTCTGTAGCTTTTTGGTTGTTGTCTTTGATGTTCTCCATGTCTCCGAGCCATACAATAGGACTGACTTCACATTTGAGTTGAAGATTCTTATTTTCGTGTTGGATCCTATTTCTCTTGATCTCCATATATTTCCCAATGCAATGAAAGCTCCTCTTGCCTTTTGTATTCTTATTTTGATATCGCTGTCTGTCCCTCCAACTTTATCTATATTACTGCCAAGATATGTGTATGATTCTACATCCTGTACTGGTGTTTCTTCAAGTTCAACCCTGTTTTCATTACCTGCATTTATTCGCATTATTTTTGTCCTTTCCCTGTGTATTTTCAGACCCAATTGCTGTGACCTCTCATCGAGTGTTTTCAATTTGTCCTGCATCTGATTACGGTTATGGGACAGGAGAGCCAAGTCATCAGCAAAATCCAGATCATCCAACTG